>CAJNIZ010000780.1:169526-191677 GCA_905231905.1 Symbiodinium pilosum | reverse complement strand
ACCGCCATCGCCACCACAATCACCGCCGCCGCCGCCGCCGCCGCCGCCGCCGCCGCCGCCACCACCACCACCACCACCACCACCATCACCATCACCATCACCATCACCATCACCATCACCATCACCACCCGCCGCGGCTGTCACTACCACTACCACTAGTGCCAAAACAACTATCACTGACTGTACCGCTGCCGCCACCACCGGCACCGTCGCCATCGCCACCGCCACTGCTGCCACCGCCACCACCCCGAGGGGCAGTGCAAGCGAAAGCACCAGCACCACCCCGATTACTGCGACTACAACAACCCCCCTGAACCAGAGTTTAGTGATCATGTTTGTTGACTAGTACTAGCTAGGACTACCAAAAGTACTAGAGAGGCAGTTGTGGTGATCATAACAGCAGTCGTAGCAGTTGCAGTGGCAGTGGCGAAAGTAGAAATTGAAGTAGTAGCCGTCGCCGTCGACTACAACTACGAGCGGGAGGAAGATGACGACAAGATTCTGAGCACTAAATCGTTGCCGTCAACTTCAATGTAGCGAATAACTCAATTCTTACTGTGCGTACTCTGTGCGTGCTTCTGGCCCCCAGTGGCACGGGCACAACACAACACTCCCGCACCTTGTCAATTCTAACTATGTTGAAGTCATCAGTCTTCATACCCGATACCCTAGACCCTGAGATCATATGCAAGAGGTCAAGAATAACCTTTGCACCAGGCAGCGTGCCCATCATTACTATACTAGGGTCCCCCTATGTCAGTATGTCCCCGTCCCCTCACAAAGCCATCTCCTGTGTTTGGGCTCTAGGAGAAGAGGCCAAGTACAGCAAGTCAAAGTGCGCCTTCGCTGGGTCGTAATACACACGTACCTGAGCCACATGGATGCTTGAACTTAGGAGCTACAGCAAACGATCTGAATGATGGTAGGCCACTGTTATGGTTATCATTATCATCCTTATTGGCATTGAATCATTACCTAGGTTCTCATTACTATTATTACCCTTGTTGATATCATCATGACTATTACTTCTGCTAGTTTACTCTTGATATTATTATTATTGTTGTTATTAGTGTTTCTATTCTCATTATTAAGATCGTGGTATGCCTTTGCCGGCAAGCTGCAACCTCGGTCCGTGCCAAAGGTTTCAAAGTCTTGGTCAGGAGCTCCGGGGTGATCCGGCTGTCCGTCGAGCGAACTGTCACAAGCCAACAAGAACAAGGTTTAGGATTTGGGGACTATATAGGGATTATATAGGGCTATATTGGGATTACATTGGGATATATTGGGATTACATTGGGATATTGGAAAGTAACATGGAAACTATTATTTGTATTTAGGGTTAGGGTTTAGGTTTTGGGGTGCTGCTACGCTAGCACTGAGGAGCTATGGAGATGGCATTTGAGAACACAAAACTGATGCGGCGGAGGGCACTTCACTGGCTTCGCAAGGTCTACCGCTCAAGACCAAACCTCCCTCCTGTCCGTTTCAAACTTCTTGCAATTGCGTCCTTCTCATTACTGGGTACTGTTATTACTGTTTTCCTCACACTTAAATCACGCAAAATTGTGCAAGCAACCCTACCGTCACCAGACAGTCAAGGCGATCGAAGATGTCGCTGCACCAAATTCCCCCCCTGTAATAACACAGATGGGTACCTTGTGAATAATAGAGCTTCCTAATTATAGTAACTTAATCTAAATTCCTTAACAGCTACCCAGTAGAGGCACCCTTCTGCCTGCATTGAGCTGCAAAGGCTGCTCAAAGGTAGAGCGGGCTGCCACAACACGGCTTTGCACCTGTCATGACATTGGTTTGGTACTGTTTAGGGTTTAGGGTTTATTGGTTTGGTACGAAGCCTTTTGCCTGCATTGTTGGGAGCTTGTTGCGGCAGGTTCACCCAGGAGAAATCTGATCCGAGCCTGCATGATTTCTGTATTCAAGATGGCAGTCAGAACTATGTCAAAGATAACAGCCTTCAGCATGCTTAGTTAGTTTGTTTGCAGGGTCCCGCACAGAAAGCTAATGTCATACAATGAATTGCCTAAAAAAACAGCTGTTAGCAATCATCACATCCTTATGAGGAAGGTTCTAGAACCCCAACTCGCTGAGGGCAACGCGAACACGAAAGGCCGCACGCGGAGATCACACATATCTATTTCAACTGCTCAGTTCAAGAAGCTTTCAATCAAGCTGAAGTGGGACAGATCCTACCATGACAACTCAAAGTCGCCATTTGGTGTCCTCCATATACCCTGAAGTGTCCAGAAAAGAAAATTGAAACCACTATATTACAATAGGGTATTTATCGGGGTTATATATAGTGATATAGTGTATGGTGGTTATGTAGGGGTCATGGAAAAACACAAGCAACCAAGCAATCCGGCCACCTGCCCTGGAAACGATGCTTCAAAGCGCAAGCTGGCTGGTGAGAAGCTGAGGCTGCCCAGAACACTCTCGTACCTGCATGGACTCTAGGGGTTCACGATGTTGGGTTTGTAGGAGGGAATAGTGGAAAAGAAAATGGAAACTACTGTAGTACGTATATTGGGGCTATGTGGGGCAGTGGCATCCGTGTCATGGTTCGCTTCCCGTCACGTCTGATTGCCGCCCCTACGATGCCTGATCCGTATGACGATCTTTTCGCCACGTTTGGTGACCAAAGTGACACTGGCATTCCTGGGCAGGCGCTCTTTCAAGAGTGGACGCAGCAGGCTGCACGTCTGTCGGGCAAGTTAACGCACTAAGCCCCTGGCACTGGAGGTGCACTAGCAGTGGTCGGCTCCTAGCGGTGAGTGTGTGAGTGTTGGGCGGGAAAACCTGAGTATGAGGAACAATGGTCTCAGCACCACGACCTACCAAGCACGAAGCGCCAGGCCCAGATGATGACGCGATGTCCCAGTAAGGTATCCGAGGTCTTTAGCTAGAGTGCCACGCACGACCGATCGACGAGACGCTGATACAGGACAAGGTTCAAATCTAAGCCAGTCCCAGCTCCCTTAGGCCCCCTTACTTCACCTATAGTCCCCCTTAAGTGGATAGAATATGGGATATATGGGGATCTTATTAAAGTATACCCAAAGCCATGTTCTATCTACTTAAGGGGGACTGTAGACCCCCTAAACCCTAAACCCTAAATAGCAGTTTCCATTTTCTTTTCCATTAACCCAATATAACCCCTATATTCTATCTACTTAAGAGGGACAACCCCAACCCTAAACCCTAAACCCCAAACCCTAAATAGTAGTTTCCGTTTTATTTTCCACTATCCTTGTATAACCCCGAAATAATCCCAATATAACCTACTTAAGGGGGACTATAACCGCTAAACCCTAAGCCCTAAACCCTACGAGTTGGTTCACATGACGAGTTGTGCCACCGAAAGGAAAGATGGCTCCTGAGCCAGCACCTCGAGCGTCAAGGCGAGGCGATGGCCGGCCTGGAGCGTCAAAACCTGAGTCATTGAGGTTTGGACAGGGTTTAGGGTTTAGGTTTTCCAGTTTAGGGGGTTTTGGGTCTTGAGGCTTGGAGTCGCAGTGGTAGGGGGGAGGGGGGGTAAAATGTAGGGGATTATACAGGGGGGCTACCATACGGGTTATTGAGCAGGGGGCATAATGTAGGGGATTATAAAGGGGGCTAGAATCTACCTTATCTTGGGTATTCTTGGGGCCTACATCTCAGAGGAGAAATAAGGATAGATAAGGGTGGGCTTTAGCACGATCTGCTGTCAATTGTCCTGCAAGGAGTTTGTGCTTACTTTGGGAAAAGGCCATGAATTGAAGGTCTGGTCTTGTGTCGTACTTCTGCGGCCCGCTGTACAAGCAGGGGCTTAAGCTCAGAAAGACATGTCAGCTCGTTCGTCATCTCGAAGTGTGACATCACGCTAGTGTACAAAGGAAGCAAAACTGTCTCGTCATTTCCGCAGACCTCCTCCTCCTCTCTTGAAGGTAGCCGGGATACGAGACATGCTGCGAACAAATATCTCTGCTCTCTTCTCTTGCTTTCAGATCCCTTCGTTTATAGACAATGGTCTCAGCTTCCAAAACTAAGATTTAAAACACAGAACCCCCCGAAGCCCAGGCCTTGGCATGCTATGACCATAGCCCCAAAAAAGGATATGATATTACTCCAATAGGAGAGAATCAAATGGAAAGCAAAAATGCTGAAATGAAAATGACATGGAAACTGTCCTTAGATGAGTAGTGTTTTTTGGTGGTTGAACCTAGTAAGATTATATTCCTTATACATATTACTATACCCCAAAAGGAGGACATTATCTTACTCTATATTGGGTACCATAAGTCCTGCAAATAAAATTCTACCCACATATTCTTATCAGCCTCCTGCACCAAGTTGCTTTTTTTGTTTGCGACTGCCTAGGAATCGGCCTGGATTGGCGGATCTGCTGTCCCTCAGGGCTGCAGCAATGCACAAGGGACAACTATGACAGCTGCCAACAGTAATATCGAAATCATGCTTGAGACCCTCAGCCCTAAATAGTAGTTTCCATGTTATTTCCATTACCCCTATAACACCCCAAATGCTCAATATAATCCTTATACTATGATGGCAGCTTCCATGTTTCCATGTTATTGTCCATTTGCCTCTTTTTACCCCAAAATTACACCCGGCCTGTGGACTGTAGATGCCATCCATGTGCAGGCTGATGCTAGGATGGTTGAAGCTAAAGCTCTCAATGGTCACATTGACCGGATTTGGATTCCTTGGCTCCCATTGTTCGCAAGAAACTTTAAGTAGAAAGCTTCTGAATGACAACTATGCACAAGCTGCCGCGTGCAAAAAAAAAACATATGCCCTCTGCAATCAAGTTGCGTGATGTTGATTCCTTGAATACAACAAGTGGAACAAGTTTCACTATTAATGCAGGTAAAGAGGAGCTGCCTTTAGGCTAGTCGGCAGGGAATTTTTGAAAACCTCATCCTTCAGAAAAAAAAATCTAACGGCGGAATCTCAGGCAACGGCCCTGACTAGGTTAGGAGTAACCTCGTTTTTGTCAGGCTTCTGGATCTGCGAGCCTCAGAGACGCTCAGAAGACCCATATCCAGGTCCTCGGCCACAAAGCTGCAATGCGAGGGCACAGTTGGGAGGCCGCAGACCAGTAGTGTCTTTCAAGTGCGCGCATGGAACATAGGAAATCCCACTCACACCCCTCACTGTGACAAGGGCACTATGAAAGGCGCGCATGGTCAGAGCATAACACTGCAATTCGTGGATTACAAAATTGCCGCTCAGGTGCAAGGCTACTTGCTGCAGCACTGCAGTCTTGTTCTTCACCATGCTCTACCTGACATGCTCATTCAGCACTGTCACAAGCTAGATTTTCCATACAGAGAGACTGGAGCTTTTGCTCCCTGAGCATTTTCGAAAATGTATGACACACATCCCCACGCCTGGCAGTACAACTTCCCGTGGTAGACTTGCAGCGGTATCTTCATGGCCTGCGGCTTGTCCAATCAGTGCATGGGCAACCTGTACAACTCAAGCCCTTGCTGAAGTAGATACATGGTTAGAGCCCACATGAGCCCTGCAAAAAATCTACGTGGGAGTGGTTCAACATAATGCGTCCTCAAGAGCCCTGAACTCTCGTGTCATGTAAGGGGACCTACACACGTGCACAGCTTGAATAGGATCACAAGCTGGGGCTCGTGCGGTGACATTTGTAGCCAGCTCCAGGTCTCTAGTACATAGTATCTAGGCCAGGCGATGCATGTAGCAATGCTTTCAAGACAGCGCTTCTTCTGAGTTTGCAACGCTGCTTCCGTTGGACGTGTATTCCAGATGCATAAGGGAGGTCGCCTTAGATCGCTTCAAAATTGCCATGGTCCCTGCGAGCTTCGAAATAAGCTGCACGCTTCACGCCTCTTGGGTTGGAACCCTATCCACAAATGAACGTCTGCAGCTACATTCATACTGGTAGTGCTGGACAAGCATAACACCTTGCCCATGTGAGCTTTAGTCGAAATTCCTCAAAGGGGAGGGCTATGTAGGGGATTATAAAGGCGAATATTAGGGGGCTAGGCGTTCAGTCTTCAGCTCATATGCAGCATGTTGATGCCATTAGGATGCCAGGCACCTCCCCCGGCTGCAGAACGATGTCTGCTTGGAAATGGGAAATCTTGAAGCTGGGATCCTGGCCCAATCGCAGTTATGCTGTGTGTACGTCTTTGTGTGGTTGAAGGGTTTAACCGAGAATTTTTGTGAGGGCTGCACTTCTTTCCGAACATGAACGCCTAGTCTGCCTTCCATGACAACACATTCAACTGGAGCGACACTGGCGTGCCTCAATCTTCGCACTCTTTATTTGGATCGGAACCTCACGGCGCACGGGACTGCACGGGATTGACTGCATTGTCTCAGTCTCAGCTGGTGATAGTTACGACAACTGTGAAGTCACAGACATTCCCAGTCTAGGCTTCTTTTGTGATATGGTTATGGCAATGACGCTGCCAGTAAAGGCGTGTTTCCGACAAGTTGAACGTTGTGCCCATTGGACTATGTGATGCCAAGTTAAATGTTTGGTGGCTCTCTTCTTACACTATTACTCTTAATACCGTCACTATTATTACTTTTATGACTACTTCTGCAGCCCAGACCTGTCTACACTGATGCTGTCTGAGGCTCGGAAAAATTGTTTGAAACCATGATTGCTCGCATCGTTGAGGTGACCCTGCCGGGAGTAGACAGAAACTTCGTCTTGTCGTTCATGAAACCTGCGCAACTCACATGGAGTTCTGGCAGACAAAGAGATGCCCGAAAACAAGTTGTATTTATAGTAGTTTCCATTTTGTTTTCCATCATCCTTATATAACCTCTGTATATCCCCAATACTATAGTAGTTTCCATTTCCTTTTCCATCTCCCTCTCAATCTCCTACCCAGTAGTCCTGCTCAGACTCAAGCCAAGGACAAGCCCTCTCGCTGGCATGAAGCTGCGAAACGTCAAAACTTCCATGAACAACTGCTGCAGCTGGGCCACCTAAAGAACCATAGAGGACCTTAGCACAAGCATTTCCGTTTGAAAGCATGCATGGCTTGCCGAATGCAAGGTTCTGCCGGCGGTTGCCGCAATACCCACTCCTGCAGCTAAGCTGCATTGGCCTTGTACGGCACATCCATGGTCGCAGAGACGGCGTCAGTGTCATTTACTATGAGCTGTAGCTTGCCTCGGTTCAGTCATGCTGCGCGCGCGCACATGGTGTGAGGTACTCACCTCTGCCTGGTCCATCGTCACAAGATTGCTAGGTCGACAAAGTCCAAGCGACCCTGAACTTGGCCTTCTCTGGAGCCATGGTATGTCACTTTGGCAAAGCGCACCTGCGATCCAGACGCCACACTGATGCCTGCAGGAGCACGGGTTCGTTTAGTTTCATACCTGGTTGAGCTTGTCAATGTAAAAGCATCCACAGTGGGAGAAAGCCGTCGTGATGTGTGCGGCGCCTTTCTTGTGATCAAACCCAGATATCTGCAGATTCGGATTCCTCAGTTGCATTCGACTGCCCCTCGTAGCAAAGTGATCTTGCAACTGGCAAATCTGTGAGATGCCATCTGCAATGGCAGGCTTCTGTGTCGGGTCGAACAAAGACAGCAGCTGAATTGGCTGCGGATTCAGGTTCGTGACAGAGAGCCAAATAGATCCTTAGGTGCACATGCACCGAGCATCTTGCCTGGCCTTGCCTTGCTCGGGCACAGAATTGCAAGACCCCTCTCAAGAAGAGACAGCACCCACGTGCAGCCCAGCAGCTTGCCTGAATAGAGGACACCAGGGTCTGGAAATCAACTATGTCAGGCGATATCCTGTGCAGAGTTTGCTGTGCCTGCAGACACCATGCCGGGAAGTTGCCGCCAAGTGGCTTGATGCCCGACGATCTGACTACCCCGAGAACGACAGGCACCACAATTCGCGGCACTTCTGCTTCCATCTTCACCTCAACAAAGCCTCAACAGACAGAAGCAAAGATCTCCCGTGACCGCTTCACAATCGACTCCACTGCTGCCACGTGGAGGCTTCATCCTATCTTGAGTGAGCCCCTTTCTCCCTCACAGATGCTAGATGCTTCAGGTAAACACCCTGCTTGCCAATCAAGCGGCCTTGATACTGGCCTTGGAGTCATCTCATGCAATGAGATGGGTCACGCTACCTGCATAACATCGTTGACGAGTTTCCTTGCTGCAGTGTGAACTTTGTGTAGCCCACAATGCCATGCTGTTCGGGCGGGATGGTCCAGTCCTTGTCTGCCCATGATTTTGGAGAAGGCTCCGCCATGCACACACGCACACACAGGCACACACACGCCGACACACATGCGGCACGGGCAAATCCGCTACTCGAAAAGCTGATCAAACCATCCTCCTCTCTAGGATTCGATTCAAGCGCAAGATATTGCAAAAGATTTCATCACCGAAGAGTTAGTTCCCAATAGCTGAGGCGGATGTGGCGGAGCTGGTGGCGGTGGTGGATGCCGAAAGCAGTGGGTGATGGTGATATATGGTGATAACAGGCACATGCACTAAAACTCATGGTAGTTGCGGCGGTAGCGCTCGCATCAGCTGTGGCAGCACCACAGAGAAACGACGAGAGAAAAACAATCCAAAAAACATACTACGCATGGTAGTTTCCCAAAACATGCGGAGCCCAACATGGACCCCCAAATACCATAATCCTTGGCATGGGGACCCCCAATTGGTAGCCCTAGTTTTGGGGAACCCCCATATACATGACGCATGAATCCTGGATGACAGAACCTTGCTCTGCATGGCAAGCAGCCCCAGCCGCCCTGTCTGCTAAAATGAAACTGCTGCCCGCCGGGCTGTTCTTGTGGCCCACCTGGCACAGCAGGCATAGCAACTTTCACCTGTTGCGACACACATGAACAGAACACTAGTGGTGATGATGGTGGTGATGAGGATGATGATGGTGATGGTGATGAATTTGATGGTGATGATGATGATGATGGTGATGGTGATGATGATGGTGACGATGATGATGATGATGATGGTGATGGTGATGGTGATGGTGATGATTTTGGTGATGATGATGATGATGATGGTGACAGTGGTGGTGGTGGTGGTGGCGGCAATGGCGGCGCTGGCGGTGCCGGTGGTGGTGATAGTGGCGGTAATGGTGGTGACAGTGGTGGCAGTGGTGACCCCATTGCACAATGAACCCAATGTCTGCAACCTTAGATGGAATTGGTGACTACAGCTTCTCCTACCCCTAGTGACATGTGTATAAACTGAAAGGCATCTATTACTTTGACTTTCCAGGGCAAACTGAACTACTGCACGCCTGGCGGAGCTCTTCAGGAGCTAGCAGCTGAATGAAGGATTCGTTGGAAGAGACCTGCCGGCATTGGCGGCGTTGGAGGAAACAGAAGCGGCAACCGTGGCAGCAGCCAGTGGAAGATAAGAAGACGCAGTAGCACCAGTAGACATATAAAGAAATAGAAGTACAGGCAGAGGTGCCAGGACCTAGGAGTAGTAGGTAATCCTCGTTGGCAATGCAGTATTTGTAGTATAGTAGTAGCAGTAGCAGCAGGCGTAGCAGCATTGGCGGCAGCAGCAGCAGCAGGCAGTAACGGTACGTACCAGTGATAGAAGTAGCAGAAGTAGGAGTTGGACTAATACTGATTATGGTAGTGGCTGCGGTTGTGGTGATTGTTGTGGTAGCGGCGGCAATGATCGCAGTAGAGGTTATGGCTGTGGCGGTGGCGGCTGTGGCGACGGCCATTGTGGTGACTAATCCTGAGATGTCCTAAGGCGAAGAGCAGCACAACTGTCAAGTGCAACATGCTTGGTACTGGTTGGTGGATGCTATGGTCATCGCTATTTGCCACGTTTTGACCATGGAGGTGGTGAGGGACTGCCATACGCATCACAGCCCGGAGCCCACCTGGCTAATCTGCAAAGGGTCCTTAGTTGCAGCTGGGTGCCCTTAGATTCTAGCTACCCGTGAGGCCCAAACGAAGGCTGTTCTTCTTGGAGCCCCCCTTAAACACAACTCTCTCTAGCTCATCAGAGGTCGGGCTTCACCTGCTGGGATTCAATTTTGGGGCTATATTGGGGCTATGATATAGGGGTATAATACAGGGCTATAATAAGGGTCATGGAAAAGAAAATGACAACTACTATAATGGGTTATATTGGGTTCATAGCTTCAGGGTTCTAAGATGTTCGAAGGCCAAGGAATTTGTTGAAACACCCCGAGGCGACCGTCTTTTCATTTCGCCCCACGCCGGAGGTTGTTGCTTGCCCGTTTGTATTTACGAAAACTCCTTTCTGTTCCCCCTTACGGGCGCACCCTAGTGTGCCCAGGAAAGGGGCGGAAGAACGCACAGCCCACAGCCATATGTCCTCAAGGTACGGGCATCCCGACTGTCAAAAGCTCCTGTTTGCACCCGCTTCCTTCCCCATCTCAGAAAAAATCTCCCAAGACAACAAAAACACACATATATATATATATACATATGGTTGTATGTCTAAACGACTTTATTGGTGTAGTTTAAGTTGATATTGTTTATTCATATTTGTGTGTATATAAATATGTATATCAAGAACTTTATAACTGTAGTTCAAGTTGGTATTTACACCAGCTTCTTTCCATGGATTGAAGATCGAAAGCGGGTGGTGCACCACCTCGCCCGCTCCAACCTGGCAAGTGAGTAGTGTTTTTTTTGGTGGTTAAACCCCGTAAGATTACATTCGTTATATAAAGTACTATACCCCAAAAGGAGGATAGAATCTTACTCTATACTGGGTACCATAGTGTCCCCAAATAAAATACTGCTCAAGTGGGGCTTTCCAATGTTCGGGATACCTTCTGGGAGGTCGCTTTAACGAGGGTTGAAGGTTTAGAGGTCCCTTTAACAAGGATTCAAGTACTTGGAGTCCATATTGGGGCTTCGTGAAATTTACGGAATCTACCACATCAAGTATCTGGGAGAGCTGAACTCAAGAGCTTCAATTTACTTCAACACGCACATCGCGCTGAACAGGCACACCCGAGGTTAAAAGCTTGGAGTTAACCCTAAATCCAAGCCCTTAATTGAGGGTCGAAGGTTTACGAAGCTAAACCATCCTAAACCCTAAAACCCTTAGACCCTAAACCCCCAAACCCTAAAACCCTAGACCCTAAACCCCAAACCAAGACGGCGGCCTTCAGGTTGTGGATGGCTTCTGCTTTGTACGGGTTGGCTGCAGCAAAGCCCTTCACCTGGTAGTGAACCAAACCTTGGCTTACACCAGGTTTAGGGTTTAGTTTTTTTTTGCAGCTAGGGTTTAGTTTAGAGTTTAGGGTTTAGGGGGGAGGGTTAGGGTTAAGGGGGTTTAGGGTTTAGAGGGCTTAGAGGGTTTAGGGTCTAGACCTTAAACAGACTTAACTGGGGGTTAGGAGGGAATAAGGGAATATACTATATAGGGGTTATATATGGGTTCTATTCCCTTAACCCCTGCTAACCACCAGTAGTCAACATAGACCCCAGTCTAAGATACTCCTTATAACTATGATAGGAAGTCCCCAAACGCGCCCCCGATTTCTGGAAATCCCCATGTTGCCGGGCCTGATTCGCCTGTGTTTCCTCTTGCTGCTTGAGGGTTATTGGGCAGCATCCGTGGGGGTCATATTATACCCCAAACTCTAAACCCTAGACCCTGAACCCTGATGCGGATCCCGGATCATTAGAATTCAATTCAGGCGACTTGGAACCCCACCTCTGAGCAACTATATCAGAAAGGCCCTGCCTATAGTGTAAATAGCTAGCCATGCGTTGGTAAAACTGAAAGAAGCAGACTTTCGGACTGAAACTGGGTTGCTGTTAAGGAACTTAGTTTAAGTTACCACAATGGGTATATATAGTAATTAATAGGGTTTCCCCAATATAGTAGTTTGACTGGAGTTAAGTTCCTTAAATCCCTATGTCTCTCCCAGTTTCCATTTCGTTTTCCATTGTCTTTTCCAGTCGATTCTCCGTTGTAGGGGGATAACATACCCTGATCCCTAAGCCCTAAGCCTTAAACTGGTGCTCAATTCCAGCTTTGGCTCCTGCAGTGGTTTTCACGGAGATTCGCCCACGCACTTCTCCCGGCTGATGCGCCAGGAACATCACGTACATGATGCCCTTGTTGGTTTTGCCACTTGCATGGCTGAGGCAGCATCGCGAGGTTCAATCCGGAACAAAGGTTTAGGGCAAAGGGCTGAGGGTTTAGGGCTTTAAGGACATGATGCCCTTGTTCTCCGTACATGGAAATAATCACATAGTATATTGGGGTTATATAAGGATAATGGAACAGAAAATGGAAACTACTATATAGTGTATCAAGTAGGTTGTTTTCCATATAGCCCCCTTAAGTAGATAGAATATGGCTTTGGGTATTTCCCCCACGTTCTATCTACTTAAGGGAAACTGTAGGCTTTAAGGGTTTCAGGCAAGTGCCACTGCCCAATAGACCCAATTATCTCCCATGCTGTTGGGGATTTATCATTGCAGCTTGTCTGCGAGACCCTAAGAAGTTGGAAGTAACGCTGAAAATCAGGTTTGCAACACTGTCGCTGTAGTACAGCTGTTGACAAGGGCACCAGCAGTAGAACTTAGGGAATGATACGCAATGCTTGTGGAATGGCTTATTTGCATGATGCCGCCGCAAGAGGAGACTGTTCCGCGGGGAGTCTCCCAGGCTCGAAGCGCTCTCTTTAGCTTAATTGATTGGCGTGTCACCACGTTTACTATTCCAGTCGGGCAAGCTAGTTCCAGCATTACCGCTTGTACCCTGGTTGATTGCCCCCTGCTATGCAACGCTGACTTGCCATGCAACGCTGACTGAAGCTTTCAATCCGCGCTGAAATGCAATATGCTATACTCCTGGCTAGATGAGGGACGTCCAATTTTTTGAAACCTCCACATGCTCTGCTGCATGGCCCAACAGCAATCCCAACGAAGAAAGACAAGTTCTTCCCACACTTCATCAATGTTGGACTTCAGGAAACATGGCAAATGAGGTCGCGGCAATGGTTGGTGACTTACCCTTCTTTTTCGGCTGCTTTCCACTCTTCGGCACCAGCGCCGGGTAGACGGCCTCCATATCTGAAGAAACGGAGTCCTGTAGGTCATCACAAACAATGCTGCACAGAAATGGAGCGCTCGAGGTATAGTTGCTGGTTGGTTTGGTATGCTGCTCTACTAAGGCTCTGGAGCCATGAAAAACACGATTCAGGACCAAGCTTCGACTGAGATTATGGCGTGGCAGCCATCGCAGTAGATGCGAACTTGCGAGTGATGAGGAACACAAGTCAACTCCTTGGCTAGATCGGGGATGCATGCATCAGGAACGCCTTCGCCGCGCTTGTGACAGCTCAAGGGAGCTTGAAAGTCAGATTTCGGGCTGCAAGGATTGAACGGTGGTTTGATAGAAGCTGTCGGAGCACAAGGTTCATTTCATAGATCAAATTTTGGGGCCAGAACAACACTCCTGCCCATCTGGCATGCCCCAGTCGGGAGGGAAGTCCTGTTCCTGAACCCCACAACCAGAATTAAGACGGACTTGCTTGTTGATGATTTGAAGTTAAGGTATGAACAAAGCAAGCGAAAACGCTGACAAGCGGGAAGTCCACCACGTCATCTCCAAGGTTCATCATTGAACTCCAACTCTGGCGGGTCGAACCGCATCGATCCCAGTTTCACTCCTGACAGCTGCTTGTCTCACATGCTTTAGGCCTTGGATCCTGCCCCCAGCCATTAACAGTCTATAATAGGAGTCATATTAAGGGCTATATATAAGCATATTATAAACATTATCCAACTGTTAATGAGTGGGGGCAGTACCCAATTTAGGCCCATCGAGCACAGGATACTTCTTACAGTGCATGTGCAGAAGTTCCGGCACAGCAAACGAGTAATGAATTGTTCACGTGACATCACAACAAGCATGTCCACACTTCAGGCAATATAGTAGATTTTCTTTCCCATTATTAACCCCAATCTATACCCTAGTATAATATAGTAGATTCGACTTTCTTATCCACTATTATCATATAACCCTATATAACCCAGATTTTCCCCAAAACCCTAAACCCTACAATCCCTTCAGGGCTGCGACCTGGAGATCCTGGAGGTGGTGTTTCCGTGCTAACGCTGGCAGAAAAAACGGCGCCAGGGGCGCAAAGGCTGAGCAGTGTCAGAGCCAGGAGAGCCTGAGTCTATAGTACCCCTTAAGTAGATAGAATATAAGGATTATTATATTGGGTTAATGGAAAAAATGGAAACTACTTAGGGTTTAGCGTATAGTCCCCCTTAAGTAGATAGAATATGGGGCATAGGGGCATCTTATTATACTATACCCAAAGCCATGTTCTATCTACTTAAGGGGGAGTCTATGCTGGGAAATCATAAGCCCTTGCTAGGGACTAGATGGTAGTTTCCTAAACTAAGAGGACCCCGATAATGGAGAATCAAAAGAAAATCACATTGAAGCTACTATGTATAAGGGTATGTGCAAGAACCCCCACATACTGAGGACAGCAGGAGGACCTACCTGCTTTCAAAAGCCTGAACTGCACACAAGCTAGGCTGCTCTGCATCGCCGCTCATGACGCTCGTGAGCAGCCATTGGCTAAGACTATTCCTGACTAGCTGGAGGCTACCAGGAAGTTCCACTAAATCGCTAAATCACCAAGCCATAGCGCTGCGACATCGGGGCATGCGGCAAGGGGCGTTGCAGAAGTAAGTGGACAAGAGCACTTGAACGAATTTGCCAGGATGTATGGTCAAGGGAGGAAGGCAAAGATTGAACAAATCTCGTGTTGAGCACGGCCTTGGAATTGAAAGGCAATCTCGCAAGGATTTGCACCTGTCCTGGCTGAAGCCATCTGACCAGCTCGGGCCAGTTGTTGTGCTGCCTGACCAGCAATGCATCACAGGAGCATTTCCAAAAATTGGGATCCGTCAAAACTCCCCCCCAAAAAATGCTACACTTCTCAGTATGCAAACCCAAAAAAGGACCCCCCATCTTTGGAAGCTCCTTAAAGGAATAGCTAGGCGCACCCCTCTGGATGTGAGCATCGATGCGGCTGCTACATTTTGAATAAACCTGGCCATGTCTTCGTCTTCGCTGGGTAGCGGGAGCAATCAATTGGAGCTATGAGCCAGGCCTCCAAACTGCCCCTCTCAAAAGAGTGTGAAACGACTATCCGAGGCGTTGGAGGCCTCTCCCGGAACTTTACGAGTGCCATGCAACCCTCGGCATGGGGAGATTTGCCACCGGATCTGAAAAAACTAGGCGGGCATCACTTCCATTAATCGCAGCAGAAGCATTTAGTCCATGATGCATTTTGCATCACTGAACTGACAGACATGCGAGGCAAGTTTGGATGTCAAATCCTAGCAATCACTGCCTGGCTTGCCTGACTTTGCATTTAACTGCAATTCCCCATGGTTGTATACTATAATTTGCAAGTATTAGGAAGATTTCATGTGAGCTACAGTCAAGATTACCCAAAGCATTAACGGACATGGGTTCCTTATTATGGACTAGATAAGGGGCTGAAGTACGGAAGGTGATGACATGCCGTGGCTGAATGGCAATTATCCTCTTAACTTGCACTCGCTGCCCGGGACACGTTGCGATAAAGGCAACCGGAGGTTCGGCGAGGAAATGGATGAAAGTGTTGTCTGTACCCACGTCCAGCAAGTCCGTCTGAGAGGGCACCAGCATCATGTGGCACCAACAAGCACCAGCGAACGGAATTTGCTTTTCTTGGAACGGTACTTAATGATAAGCTCAGTCGCTACAGAATCACTTCAAGGAAGCTACCTCTGACTTGCCGCGGCTACGCAAGAGATCAGAAGCCATCTGGCAAAGTTCACAACAACGCCTGCGGCCATCAGGGCAATAAAACAAAGAACAATTGGACTCAAGCAATTTGGCCTGCAGAAGAGCCATGGCAGTTGCGAGAATGCTTGCTAGTTGCAGCATTGGCGACTTTGATCTGTCCTGGAAAGGCATAAAGCGAGTCCAGCATGAGAGCATCCATGGCAATACAGCACAGCTCTTCTACGCTCCTCAGCTTCTTCTGTCGTAGTTGTGGAGTTGGAGCTATTAGCTCCGTTGGTGTTGGTCTTGTTGCCGTTCCTTGGTCGACCCTGCATATACTGTTTTCGTGTGGCGCTAAGACGACCAAGCATTGGCCGACTAGGGCTCACTAACTGGCTGGACAGGTAGGCACTTTCCGGAGTCCACGATCCTATCCTCAACAATTCCCTTGCGGTCGAGCTGCGTGGTGTAAGCAGATCCAGATGCAGAGTCCAAAGCTTGCACCTAACAAGAACATCTAACTGGCCTGGTACTCTCTAACTCTAACATGCTGCAACAGTGAGCACAAACGGATTTTCTGAGGAACGTTGTGATGGCTGATGTTGTCCGGCAGGTTCGTTGGCACCACCGGGACGATGGAACGCAAATCGATAGGCATATGATAGCCTTCAGAACATGTGGATCCAGTGGCAGGTTTGTTGCTCCATGGTTGCCGATGCTAGCCCTGCTCATGCCAGCCAGGAGCGTTCTTCTAAACCACACGGGGAGCATCCAAGCATATGATCCTGCAGACGGCCATAGCAAATTTAATCAAGGCCACACACCATCCCGTACAGCTTCCTAGGTTGCTGTTAAGGAACTTCAATTGTTTACCATAATGGATATATATGTATATACATATGTATATGTATACATATATCTAATAACTCATAGTGTTTCCCCAATATGGTAATTCAAATTACGTAAGTTCCTTAACAGCAACCCACACAGCGTCGCTCCATCTCCTGGAAAAAAGATCCCAGCCACACCTGTGACACCCGCATCCATGCAGGCAACCTTTCCCACCTTGGCAACAAGGGTTTGGGGTTGTTCCCCTTCGCACCTTTTCTGTGTTTAGGGTTTAGGGAGTGAAGGGTTAGGGTTTAGGGGCTTAATAGGGAACACGGGATTATATGAGGTTTAATAGCGTTATGTAGGGTTATATAGGGGTAGGAAATATGGGAATATATTCTATAGGGGAGTATTTTTCCTTTATTCCCGACAAAGAACCAATACGTCATGGGCATGAGGCCGTCCAAAAACTGATGCCCGCTGAGTGCCCGGCCACAAGTTTGTCAAGTGCTCTCCGTTCTGATGGAAAACGATATCCTGTCCAGCATGCTTGTGGAAAATGCTTGAAGTGTAGAAACGACCCCCTCCCTTAGGCTTAACGACGATTCCTGGTGCAAACTTCTTGTGTCGCCGTGGTACATGTCGATGGGGATAAGCAAGCAGCCGGCCTTCGACGTGCGCTATCTCCGTTATCTCAAGCCCTAAGAGTACAATACTGGCGATACTCAACTGAGCACCTCCCGATTGGCCCACTCAGCAGCAGCGCCACACCAGGTGGAGTCCACACCCCAGTCAACTCCCAACGTTCTCTGCTCCATGATGATGCCAGTATCCACCTTACCAAGGCACAGAGAGATCTGCGAGCACAATCTCGGATGAACAAATGCCCCCAAGATGTGGACGACTCTGCGGAGATACCTCAGTTAACAGGCTGGTGGCAGGCAGGAACCCAACCACTAGCTTTCTCAAGATGCATGGCCAACTTGCACGGCTCTAGGTAGGCAGCAATGCAAGCGGTATTCCCCTTATCCAGTAAATGCGAGGGGCCAGGTCGCAAAATTTCCACTAAGCATTGCGAACCTTGGAGGACAGAGACAGAAACCATGCTTCCATTTCCTGTTTGAATCACAAAGGCTTTGCGCAAACGTCTGGCTATCAACTCACAGCAGCCACTGTTCAACCAAGTCCGTCTCAATGAATCGGATCCTCACAAGGCGCGACAAAGTGAAGCCAGAATAGTAGTAAGAATGAGCAATAGTAAAATAGTAATCTTAATATTAAAAGTATTAGCAATAGATAGCAATAGCATTTGTACTAAACATCACCAATTATAACAGTAATGATAATAGCAATAAAGTAATGAGCAGAATACATTGATGATTCAGCCATATGAGGCTTTGCTTTCAATGCCCTTACGCAGCTTACCGGTTCCAACTCAATCTGCAAGAGTGGCAAAATCGGATCTGCAAAGCCTCGAAGCTTCCGTGGAGGCCACCCAAGCTTAACTGCCATCCATCGTCTCGAATTTACCATGTTTTTTTTCAGAAATGCTGCTACATGAAGGCGTGCCGTTGTCCTGTTCCTATTGCAGCGCGTCCACCAGTCAGCTTTGAGTGGATAGAAAGGCGAGCGATTCCGCACCTTCACAGGCTGTTATTGCCCAAGGCCCCCCATAAATTTGATCGTGTTTCTCCATCCCAAAGCTGGTTTGCGAACCCTTTGCCATGCTGGGCTTGCGCAGGGGTTGCTCTTCGAGGCAGTTTTGCCGCTTCACCATAAATGCCGGCCATGACACGGATCCAGTGACTGGTGCAAATCCCCACTTTGAGGCATAGTCTTCATAGCGCCGGAAATACTCTGCCCACGGAAAGGTTGATAGACCCATGTCCTCAGATTCCGAAGCCTCGTTTGCAACCTGCGGCGTCCAATAACGCATAATGCCATGGCACTGCATCAAAGACCATCAGGTAATCGTAGTTCGCGAACTGCTCTACGTCTTCCGTGTAGTACACCTGAACTCATCGAGATTTCCCGCTGTGTCCAAAGTACATTTCTTTATGACGCTACTTCTCAGCACCATGCCCACTTCGAGAATCTGCCAGGGGAGACTCCTTAAACACAACAGATGACGAAAGATGGTCTGAGCAAAAACAAGAATCCGACAGCCTTTCAGTGCTTTTCTGGGGCTGGGACGATAGAACATTCGCACGTTTGGCCGCCGCAGCTCCAGGAAGCTCTCTAGGCCGGGACAGTTGCCGTCTTCCGAGGCATCAGCTATGATGACCTAGGAATCTCGAGAGATTACCTGGGGTCATTCGCGGTCTGAATTACAAGATGAGGCACGTATACCGCCCAGGTGAAGTTGTAGGGCGTCAAAGCACGGATAGACGCAGCAATGGATCGACTCTCACCATCAAAGCCGGTGTTGTTGCGACAGACTAGCGTTGTCATGGCCAGGAAAGAAGACCTCAGAGTATTCCAGGCTTCTGAGAGTTGCTTCAAGCTTCTGATAGCCGGATGCAATTTCGATTGCAAGCCCGGCGTGCTCCAATGTAAAATTGTGCGCCTGCGGCTTGTCGATGCTGAACTGCTTGCTTCCGGGCAGCTTCAAAAGTCTTTCCGGGGTGCCAAAAGCAGGATTGGTCGGAAGCAACCGCCCGCGATGGCGCTGCATGAAGTTGGTCTGCCACGCAACCTAGACGGTACGAGATGTTGAGACAACTTCCCTCGCTCAGGCTTCTCGTATGGCGCGGGCGGAGTCTCTCTCACATGGAGGCATCACATATTGGCCAAGACACACTTGAGACTGCGTACCACTCAGATGAGTTGGACATCACGTGGACAGTAGTCGGGAACTCCATCACGTTGAAGTAAAAGTGCGTGCTGGTGTACACTGTGCCTGGCATCGGAAGGCCGCTCGGCAGGCGATGAAGACTCAAAGCACAGAAGCCTTCCACAAGTCATCAGCTTTCTAGCCCACACAGCACCCTCAACATTTCAATCAATACCTTTCAAGCAAACCTGGCGCGGGTTCTGCAAACATGCGCCCCAAAGCCCACAGCCCACAGGACGTGAACCCAAGAGGTGGGCTTTGCGTGAACAGCCTTTTGATGGCTCATTGTTGTGGTGTCTGTACGTTGTCCCGCGCTCAGTGCCTACTAAAGCAATGGTGCTCCGAGAGCGAGTCTAGGATGAAGATGCAGCGAATTGCTCACTGACGTGTCCTATATGCTGCGCTACGTTGAAAGGCCGTGCCCTATGCAATCCAACCGGCGGCAATGAAGCGCGGCTGCAAATCTCCCCGCCTTCAACAAGCGCGCCGAAAAGAATTCCCTCCGCCTGCCGGCAAACAATCTCGGTACAACAGTGCTCGCAATGCCCAAGCCATCTCCATGCAGTCAAGGCAGGCGTTGACCAGCTTTGCCAATTCCCCACTTAACAGGGATGCCTGGAGTGATCCAGCTCCAGGGAGCCATGGCTTTCTCGCAAAATGGCGAGTTGCCTCAGAGCAGGTCACTGAGTGCAAGACTACCGTGCAATGTCAAAGGCCGTGCCTTAGAAAAATTGGGCTTAAGGACCATCCCGGACTTACCACTTACTGTGGCGACGCCGACTTGAACGCATTGGATGTACATTCCAAGGTCAAGCTGCATAGCGGTCCCTAAGCCGCTCCATTGCTGACCTCAGCAAGTGGTGGGTGTTCTGCTCGTGTCCACAGCCGATCAACCGAATGCTCATGCAAGTCTCGCGTCTGGGCCCCATGCTGAGCAATTATGTAGGACCTGACCGGCACAAGGCTGCGGCAAGCTTCATCTTGCTTGCAGTGGAAACCTGCTGCCTGCTTGCATGACTTACTCATATTGCTGATAGGCATGGCAGGAGGATCTGGTACCGAGCGGCCCAGTCCCATAAAAGTGTGTTTCCCGAGGTTGGAAGACCGTTGCTGAACTTGCCAGTTGCAAGATGGCCTCAGCAATGTCCAACTGAAAAGCTATCGAGGATGCGCTGGGAGTTTTAGCAGCTGCCTTCGTGTTGACGGTGGACATCTGCAAAGCCGACCAGCCTGAAACAATCTGCTATGCCGACAGAAGCCGAAACCACCACCGTGGCACAACAGCGATGTCCGAGGCACCAACCGGCTGGCGCCTGTTCGAGCAACTTCTCTAAGTCAGTTCCAAACTCCGGGTAAATCTCCACATCATCCTGCAACCAGCACCAAATTTCGCTCATCAAGCGAGAGCACCCAGTTGACCCGGCAAGAGTGGAATTCACGCAGCAGCCTCCATGATGAGAGCTAGTGGTGGGTTTCCTGCAACCGACTTGAATAACGACTCTACAACAGTCTGCGAGAAATCTTTGCATTTTCACAGGCCTTGGCTCACTGCAAGCTCAATCGCTCTCAAGTGCGAGAGGCTGCAGGCTAGCTCGGTGTAGAGCAGCTCTCCCCTGCAGCTCGGAAGGTGCTCGAAGCTTGCATTTCAGGGTTTAGGGTTTAGGGTTTAAGGGTTTAGGGTTTAGGATTTAGGGCTTAGGGTTTAGGCCCAATGGTGGGAAAATGTAAGGATATATAGGGGGATTATATTGGGATAATGGAAAAGAAAATGGAAACTACTATAATTATGTAGGGGTAATATTAGGGTTATAGTAGGCTTATATTGGAATAATGGAAAATAAAATGGAGACTACTATTAAGGCATCAAAAAACTTCACTTAGCCCCTGCCTGGCATGATGTTCTGGGCATGCCTCTGAGCATGCATCGATCAGCATGGCTTCCACGGCAAGCGTGCCATTGGCTTGCATGGCCTGCCATCATGGAGACTGGTGTTCTGTAGCTGTCGTGCTTTTGCAAGGCTTGCCTTGACATCGTACGTAGTCACTGCAGGCACACGAGTCACCTGTAGAGTTAGTGTCGGCGGCTTGGTTTCACCTCATTCAGGTCATCCGTCATATTTGCGCTGCCGTTTGCAGATTTAACGGTGTGTAACTTAGATACGCGCCAAGCTTTGCGAACATGTTCTCCATTGCAGCACGGCGATCGTTCGAAGAGTCCAAATTGATCCAATAGATCTGTCAGGGCTGGTGCACGGCTTAAGTGCCGCCAACTGCACAGTATGCTCGTACAACTGCGCCTGAAGCGTCCTCGGGACCTTGTGTGCTATAGGTGTTGGCTCCTTCGCCGCCTGCGCTGCTGCGATTTCTGTTCTGGGCATGAGACCAGTCAGGGTTTTGGGGCTTAGGGTCCGGCCACACATAGTTGAATCACAACAGTCCTCTTACTCAAATGAGCAGCGTTTTTGATGGTTGAGCCAATCCTCAAAGATTATTCTATAAGATACAACACAAAAAAGAAGGATATAATCTTTCTCTATATTGGGGGCTATAGTATCCCCAAATAAAATACTACCCTAAACCCTACTACTATATAATCCCAGCTTCCATTTCATTTTCCATGTTCTTTTCCATTTGATTCTCCATTATAGGGGTAATATCCCTATATACCC
>CAJNIZ010000780.1:146715-162103 GCA_905231905.1 Symbiodinium pilosum | reverse complement strand
AAACATGCACTTCCCTGTGATCACTTAGGTGAGTCATGATATGCCAACTTATGTTGGCTCAAGACTTGATCGCGCCTGCGGCATAAAGGACTTGTGTTGATGCAGCTTGGGAACACTTAGGTGTGCCTTGTGTGTATCTACTTGGAAGACCTCAGTTACTTTTTCAGTCTGTCTGACTCTCTCTCTCTCTCTCACAGCGACTCAGGTTCCCCTGTCAGCGCCGAAGCCCGTTCTTCGAACTGAGCAATACAGAATACAGAACAAGATTGGCATCTCAAGTGCTCGATACTGTACGACAAGAAGGCACATGAACAATCGCCAAAAGGTTCAGACAGACTGTCTGTACGTATGTATATCTGTAAGTGTATAGGTATAAGTACAAACTTCTATCTCTGGATTCGATCGCTTCAAATTTTCCGTAGAGGCTGAGCAGCTGTACAACTCTCATGCAGACTACGGTAGTTGCCGTGGCTCAGCTGAATGCAGATCGCAGCACTTGCGTGCAAGGAGATCAAAGGACTAATGCCTTGATCAAAAACAGGTGCTCGACGCGAAGCAATCAAATTATTGAAGCCTAAGCATTAGGCCTCACTAGACCGTGTAATGAGTGGGGCACATGGACCAATAGTGGCATGGCAGCGCATCGAGCAAGCTCTCTGGCTTCGTTGCGCATCTCGAGCGCATCAGCAGTGAAAGCAGCCTGTAAGCAGACATGAAGCTGCTGCAGCATCAGCTGAATGCTAGGGCTGTGGCTTTTAAGGGATTCGGTGAGACAAGCCATGTGGCTTTGAAGGTGAAACGTCTGCATCGAGTTGCAGTTTAATGTCAACAGGCAAGATATCCCTGGCGACAAGACTTCCAGAAGCTGTGACGAAGCCGTCTACTCCGCCTTTTAAGGGAGGCAGTCTCTTTGTTGCCATGGCACAGCTTGCACACATTCAAATGAAGAAACATTGGTCCGGAATCCGTACATGCCAAAGGGCCTCTCAACACACTAAGGTTACTAAGGTAAGTAACGTCCTTTACTCGCATGGAATTCCACATCAGTCCTAAGTGAACAGGCGCAGGTCCAGTGTTGAGAAGCCGCCGTGTGTCAGTGTAACTTGGAGGTTGGCTACTCTTGCAGTAGCAAGCCTACCCATCACTGATGCTCTGCGACCTCCTGGACTGGTTTATCCAACTTATCTGATGTACTGGTCCAGGCTGGGCAGGCAAGCTCAGTAGGAGTCACTGCCGGCCCAATCCGCTCCCGCCTGTCAGCTTCAGTGACAATCTCTCCAACACTCCGCGGCAACCCTGCATCTTTGGCCAACACTGGCTTGCATCGTGAGCGAAATCTAGACATGGCCCAGAGCTCGGACATTCTCTGTCATGCAGTTTGTGGCAACTGCTAGCTTTCCGTCTTTCTTTGCGGGTTCTGAGTGATGCGTCTGCTTTGGCCGCATGCGCAGACCATGTCCCAAACCTCTCTCTACCGCAAGTAAGTAGCAAGCCAAATCTCATCCAAGCAGCATTGATGTAGTAGACTGGCCCTGACAGAACAAGGGACGCAAGAAGGAGCCAAAAGTTCCATGGTTCAATGGCACCTGAACCTTCCAGAACTCTGATTGGCTATGAGAAACTTTCAGGTAGGTCTGCACTGTGAGTTCACATGCTGTTTGGCCAAGTGGCGGTTGCGGCTTACGGGAGGCAACGTTGGCGAAGGTGGGCTAACAAGCTCGGTTCCCATGAGAGGAAGAAGCCTGCACTCGCCCAAGATGGCCAAGTCAAGTTCGACAGCACACAGCTTGTTAGGTTGGCGGGCAGTCCAGGTTAGGGGAAACTTGAGAATGGGCTGGCAGAACTTCAGAAACGAGAAAGACGACAGCAAAAGCTGCAACGTGGACGGCGCATAAGCAGCTTTACAACATCAAATGTCCATGATTGCTGATCCCTGCACCTTTCATGGCCGTGCTCACCCTTGGTCGCAAACTGCCAGGCATCGTAACCCTGAGGCGGCCCAACCACTTCAACCGTCATCTCGTAACCTGACCACGGCATTGATATTCGTTGATGAAAAAGAAGCCAGGCCCGGTTGGGTTGATACTAGCCATGAATTCGCAACAAATAGAACTTGATAGAACCAAAGTGGATCAACTTGTTGCGAGGCTGCGTGCGGGCTGACATCGCTTGCCAAGCGGCTGTATGCAGTCACTTCGAACCGCTGGACATCAGCTTCACTTCCATCCATATGGCGCACGCGAGCGAAGCCCTGCAAAGTCTTGTCAAAAGACACCTTGCAAGCGCAGCATCACTGCTAATCATGGCAATCCATGAGCCACAGCAACCCAAGTGGATGACAAAAAACAAAAACAGTTCTTCCTTAGACACACTTGTATTATATCCCGTGGCTTGCGGCAAGACCTTCTCCACAGCCTAGATGCGAGGAACTGTAAAAAAGCAAGACTGAATGCTGGTTGCCCAGCGGCAATAGCTCCTTCCTGGGTCATGCAGGGGAAACCACCCATAAAAAAGTGCTCAAAATCCTTGTTTCACGTCAAATTTTATGTAGCCTCCATATCAATGAACCACAGAACAGCAGTTCTACAATGGCCTAGCTTCGAGTGCATCCTCCAAGCCGGCCAACGGCACGCTCGTCCGTCCAGTGCGGAAAGCGGCTTCCAGGCGCTCGCCTGCCTCTTTCTTGAAGACCTGAACCTCCTCAAAGACAGGGAGATGCCAGGAGGATCGGTTTCAGATTAGGGGCTGTCTATTCCGCAACGCATAAAAACAGATATGTTCCAAACGCATGGTCAGTTTTGGGAAATTCTTGTAGAGGATGGCAGGCAAATGGGAACTCAAGCAATCCAAGAAGTACAGTATTAGATGCAACCCAAGCTCGCCAGTGACTCTGTCAAGCGCTAGCCAAACCTTGCAGCGCAACCATAACATCATGAGCACAGAGTGCTGCAAAGCCCTCCGCATAGCTGTCAAGACACAAGCCCTCCTTGCTATTTGGTTGCCACTTTCTTTCTGATTGTCCCGCCAGAAAGTGACATTTCTATCGCTCTTTCAAAATGCCCGTTCCTAAGGTTCCTAAGCATGGCGGAGGGCTGGGGAGAGGCTGGGAAGTTCAGCCAGCCAATACAAATCGTAGCAGCAGTCATGATAGCAAATGGCACCTGCACTACCACCTGTAATCATGACATGAAGTATCATTTTGAGTCGCCGACGGCACGCGTTTCTCCTCGACCCGCAGCACCCTTCAGAAACATCCTCATGGCGCGCTTGTGCGGTGGAGTTTCCTGGGTCAAACAAGAAAACTCGCTGCCAACTGTGAAGGAAGTAGTTGCGGTGGCGGTGGCGGGGGTGGTGGCGGCGGTGTTGGTGCACCGGCAGCTGGCTCTGGTCGCCATTGCAGTGAAATAGGCTACCAAAGCACAGCATGATTGACTGCTATACACTGTAAAAAATGTGAGGTAAACCAGCGCATCAAACCTAAAATCCACAGTGGTGGCAAGACTCCCGCTTCTGTATCATGTGCCACCCGGTAAGTTCGGAAATTCAAGCAGAAGCTAGCACAACACTGGCATTCTTTCAGTTGGAGAGCATCTTGGTTGCAGCCAAGTCACATCTTCCCTCGCTATTCGAGGGGTGTCAGTGTTGACTGGCTGAATGGGACCCTCAATCCTGCAACTGTCACGTCGACATCTGCGCTTCTGCCCTCCAATTCAAGTCATCAGAAAACTAGCGCCTCGCAGATTGCGGCGCGCCCTCGGCCGCTTCAATAGCGGAATCCTTGGCCACCAGTTGTGCTGACAGATCTTACAAGCCTGCAGTCTGCAAGAGAACAGACATGTGCAGCTTTGACTCCCGTGGGCCAAGGCTTGATGCCCGCTTGGTGAACCATTTGTTCCTCTCTCCCGACGGAGGGAGACCTGGCCTTGACTGATGCGGACTTTGACACTTCATCCTTGCTTTCCGTGTTGGAGCATTGCATCTTCTAGCATGGACGGCTGGCAAGCCATGTTAAGCCAGGAAGCCGGAAGCGCGCGCGCCGGCCCTCCCGTCGATCATCACTGGGCCAGGTCTGCAGTGCCACGTCAGCGGAGCTGGCCTTGCTCACTCTTCGCTTGGCCACTGCACACTTTCCCCCACACTTCAAAACAGCATGACGAGCCGTGCAGCAGCGCAAGGAAAGGGAATAGCATCATGGCGGCCAATACCTACTATTAACATGAACCTCCTAGCATCTCACAGAGTGCCAGCCGGAAGGCTCTGGTTGAAGCGCTGGCACTCCGCAGCAGCTTCGGTTTGCGGCCTTGATCGGGGGAGTTGCTCGCTTCAAACTCGATCTTGCGCGGAGACAGCGCATGGATGTAGACCTGTCGATCAAAACAGCACAATGAACACAACATGGAGGAAGCTGCAGCACCTGGTTCAGGACCAAGTCCTCCACCGTGAGCTCCCTGAGCTCGTCTGGGTGGCCCAGGCCCTCCCAGGGATCCCTGGGGTCAGCCCCTTCTCGGCAAATCTTCGCAAAGTTGCTCTTGAAGGAGAGCTCAAAACGACGAGGTTCCTCAATGAGAGGCGGCTTGGGGACGTCTTCCACAGTCTTCGCTGGTGCAGCGATGCTGCACTCGCGAAGCTTCTGCAAGTCACTGCCACAGCGGCGCAAATCTTTCTCTGTCACAGTGATCTGTTCAACCTTCTTTGGAGGCACTGGCGGGCGCTTATTCGCGTACCCCTTGGCAGCTGGCTCAATACGAGTGGTGCGCACCAGGTGTGGCTGGTGCTCCCTAGAGCCTTGTGTCGCGGGAGTGCTAACTGAGTAAACAGATGCCCCCTCCCTGCGGACGTCTTTCTGAGGAGGGCGCGTCCACTCCAACGGCTGCCAAGTTGGCGAGGCTTCGACTACACCAGGTTGATTCAGCGACCCGTCTCTAGTATGTGCCAGGTCCCTGGAAAGCGAGCGCTGCATTTGCTTGCCATCACGTGTCCCCTTCAGGGACACTCGCCCTTGTGATACAGGCCTGTCCTTCGACCCGGTCCGGTATAGGGGGTCCTTCCGCTGGCCGCCCTGACTCTGGTTGCTTCCCGGCCTTGAGGGTGTCCGGCCAGGCCGCGGCACTGGAACCTCGAAGCCCTTCTCATCCAACTTCAGCGTTGGACGTCGGGACTCCACGTGCATGCCTAGATCGTCTAGCTTAGACCCCTCCAAGTAGCCAAGCTTCATCGTTGAATTCAGAAGCATTCTGCCTCCTTTCTTGTGCACAGCTGAGCGTGCATAAAGCGCTAACTACGGCCTGGCGAGCACCTTGGGCCTTTCATCACAGCCGCAGCACGCACCAGTCAATTAACCAAACCCAAGAGCAATCGCTGGACTCAGGATGGAATGTACTGCTTTGGCTCTTCAGCTGACTTGTCAAGGATATGACCACCCACACAGGCACCAAATTCAATGTACTGAGCAAACGTCCAGCAGGGCCAAGGTGCCTGCAGGGACGTCGTCTCACACCCTAGGCCGGGGAAGTCGCGCCGGCCATTGTGACACCACCTGAGGCAGAGAGTTTCGGGGAGGTTGCATTTTCGCGATCACGAGTAATGATGAAGGAAGAGTTTCACATGTGCTTTGGCTTGACAGCATGCAACAGACTTGAGACACATTTCCTTTCTCCGCCGCCGCCTTTTGCTCTGAGATGCGTCTGTGCCTGCAGCTGTAAAGCCGCATTTGCGGAAGCAGGCCAAACAGAAAGCCAAGGGTATGACAAAGTTTGCAGTCCGGAATTAATGGCGCATCATGCGCCAGTGGAAAAGGAAAGCAAAATCATTCTGGGTGGTTGTAGATCAATCTTGGGATGGCAGTCGTGATGGGAGCCCTTGCCAGCACTTTACTATTGCCACGCATTTTTCTTTTGTTACATCAAATGTCGCGACTGGAAGCTCCCCAGCACATGCCGAGTGCTATTCACACAAAGTCACAAATAGTTTTACTGCAGACCTTAGCCTCAGCCTAAGCCTCAAAGAAGCCTGTCAAAGCATACCAGAAGATCGACTAAGCTCGGCTCAGTGTCGCAGGCGCTATCAGCCAGTTGAAGCAAAAGCTACCTCATCATGTTTCGAGTGACCACAGACAAAGGTGCATAGCACTGATCATTTTTTGCCAGCCGGCATCAAGCAAGGTTGCAAAGACAGGAGATCAGGCCTACAACGCCTACCCCCAAACCGCTCGGATAACCCTGACTTGATCTGAGCCCGAAAAGCGACTGCTAGGTCGCTATACTCGGCTAGCACTATTTTTTGCTCTGCTTCACACGTCTTCACACTGTAGCACTGTATCTTGAATGCGCCAGGGGCTTGCCATGGGCCGGTTGCTGTTGGCTCTTTTAGCCGCCTTTGTGTCAGCATGCCCTTGTGAGTGCAGATCTTCACCAGCAGCCTACAGCCGTTCCTCATGCAAACGTTCCACAAGCTCATCTGTCCTTATGATGAGCACATAGATCTTGCTGGCTTCGTCGCTCTGGCTTCCGCATGCTTCCGCAGCACCGCGGCAATCAATCCCACCTGCTTAAGGACATTGGACGTGTATGTGAGAGCAGAGATCCTGGAAAGGGCAGAAGGTGTTCAAAGACCATCTGCAATGTCCACCTGTGACAGTGGTGGAGGAGGCAGAAGCCACCGTTGACTTGGCGCCGTGTGCAGTACGCCAAGTAATTTGGGTAGGCATAATGACACCGCGCTGCGAAGCTCAGTCCTGGTTTCGCCTGTGCTGGCAGCTCTTGCACGTTTTGCCTCGCTCGGTCCGCCTTGGCCGCTGTCAGGCACGTCTTGCGTGTGCCGGCAAGTCTCCAGCGCCTGGAAAAGACTAGCTGCCATCTCCAGTTGTAAAGGGTGCAACTGTTGCTGCAGCCGTGCTTGAATCCCTAGTGCGGCTTCATCATCATCAGGACTGGTCTGCAGCCGCCTCCCGCACCTTACAAGGCGCAAAGCCAGTTCGGCATGCTGCTGCTCAGCACGATCTTGTACAACTTTGGCACTGGGCCCTTGCATGGCCGAGCATTGTAGTGCGCAGCATGCCACAACAACTGGCCAGCACAAGGCGCACCATACAGGTCTTTCTACTGGGCTCTGTAGCTCTTGACATCTGCTGGCTGTAAGAAACCACTTCTTGGCTAGTGAGGAAGGATGATGGGGAAAGTCCAGGACCACTGCGGCATCCGCCCACTCAGCCTGCCTGGCCGAACCTTGCAGAACCCTAGCTCCAAAGTCATGATCACCTTTGGGAGGGTAGAACTGCATAGCCAGTTTGGCCGATTTTGCTGTCACCCTGCGAAGCGAACTGAAAAGCCCTGTGAGCTTTGCCTGCGGTGCAGCTGCTGAGCAATTGGCTCGATCGCCAGCTGCTTCTGGGCGCAACTCCAGCAGCCATTGTACTGCGCTGACGGAAAGCACTGCATCAGCAATGTCCTCTCGCAACGGAAGCGGCTGCGACATGTCAGCCAGGATCCGGTCTCCACGCCTTAGGACCCATCGCACTCCCTCACTGATGTCAACGTGCCCCACTTCAGTGCCTTCACATGGGGACATGCCTGGCACCCGGATGCCAAGAAGGGAAGGCTCTTGAATCCCTGCAGCCGTTGCCAGCATGTGTGAGCTCGTGTCAAAGCCCAGGATGAAGGGAGGTGAGCCGCTCTGAGCAGCCAGGGCCTGAAAGGTGACTGTGCTGAGGCCGCCCCCAGCACCCAAATCAAGAACGATGCCCTTGTTGGCGGCAGGCAGTAGACCTCCCAAAGTTGCAGCGGCATGAGTTAGCTCTGCCTGCACGCGGGCAGCTTTTGGTACGCGGTGATATCTCTCTGCTTCTTCCTGCGCATAGTACTCCTGACATGCATCATGATGCACCTGAAAAAGACAGCAGTCGCAAAATCTAAGTAAGTTCTACCTGCAATAAATCCCAGGCATGGAAAAGCACAAGAACTGACGAGAATCTCCAGCTGGTGCAGCAACCTCTGGATGGGAGTGATCCCGGCGAACACCACCGCCTGTGCGTCGACCACGACGCTTTGCAGCTGGAGACAGTTGAAGCATAGCTTGCTCAGCAAAACAATGCCGTCTGAGCCAAATACCGACAATTTCAAGAGTAGACTTTTGAAACCACAGGAAGGAAACTTACCTAAACACAGCTCTGCCTCCAGAGCTATGAAATACCTTTAGTCTGAACATGCTTGTGCCGGGACAAGTTGCGTTACTTCATCGGACTTTCATTCGACGTGGCTGCCTGGCCAGCATCTCCTCCAATGAAGCACCGCCGCTTCTCAGCTTACATTGAGCTTTGAGGCCAGCAACATCCACTAGTCCAACTTTCTTGCCACTTTTCCAGCCAGCGTCCACCTCGCAAATGGGGATGCTGTCTGAAATGGAGTTCCAACTTTCAAATCCGAACTTCCTCCGGTTCTCGACTTTGAGGGCCACATTCTTGCGAGGATCCCGCGAGAAGTGCTCTCGCTGCCTAGCACGGCGCTCGATCTCATTTCGCCTCTCCTCGAGCTTTGCTCGCTCCGTCTCCCTTTCTTTCTTGCTGCTCTCAGATAAGTGCTCGAGGCGCGCATGCTTTGCAAGGTATTCCAACTTGCTCGTCATAGTTGCCACATCCTCAGCATCCAGACTTCAAGTCCAGACCGCCGAGGTACTTTTGGGGTCTTGTGGGTTTGCTTTGCGGGAATCTCCAGGTCTTTCTTCAAAATAAACAAAGGGACTGGAAGAATGCACAGCATGATGCAATTGCAAAAATTTGGACTTTGGCATACACCTTGTGAAACCTGCGTCAACTGCAATTGTTTGTGAAATCTGCTAAGACTGCAGATCCATAAAATACAGCGATATCCTCTTTAAAGGCTGCTGATACTGCAAGTTGTGGCTATAATATACCGTAACATACCACAATATACACAACACATTCAAAGAAATATAGTATACTATACTATATTAGTTCAGCTTTCCAACAGCTTCGGGCAAGGCATGTCGCATCACCTGGAGCTTTTCAAACGCTGCAGAAACTGTTGTAAGCAAAAACAAATCTAGGGGTTGTAATATAATATAGGGTTATATCTATATCATAGGGGTTTTAAGATATGCGTTATGTAGGGATAATGGAAAAGAAATGGAAGCTACAGCTGAAAATGCACTGATCTCCTGTATTGCACTTAGAGCTCTTGAATGGCCGCAGCACTGCAAGTTCAATACCAGACCGAGTCAACAAAATGTAGCAGGATTTGTGACAACAATAACAATAGTACCCAAACAAATCCATGAACACAGGCAACCCTTCTAGGAAGAATAATGGCAAAAATCGCACGAGGAGTAATATCGATGCCTTCGAGATCCCATAACCAAACTTGGAAAGCTCGACCATGTACATACGCCGGCCGTGGTACAGCCTAAGGAAAAAAAGTGGGTTAATGCCTACAAGGACTTGAACCTTCAATTTATCAGTACTTGGCCATAGGATAGCCGCAAGTAAGAGTCGTAGGCACAAGTACAGGGTTCACTTTAAGGTGTTCCTGTATACCTCAATATGAGGTTTCCCCTAAGCGCATTACAAAAGAACCATTGCAAGGGCCTTAGCAAGGAGAAATTGGATCTTTTGAAAGATGGCTTTTGCACAGGGACTATTTGCAAAGGATTGTAGCTCAGCTAGATTCAGTTCATGCTACTGCTGGCAAGTAGGACCAGGAGATTTGTCTAAGCAGATATCTTTGATTTCTGAAATGAAATTCTGGTGTTACATCTTGGATCCCTACTATGGGCAAGCTCTCCTACAAAGCTGTAGGTGGAATAGGAATGCGCAGGTCTGCAGGAGCAAAGAGGAATTTCAGGATTATGGACGTAGGGTCATTACAAACGTCGCTCCCTGCTGGGGGTATTACCTCATAACAGCGCTGGCTAGTTTTTGTCCTGGACGAACTTATCCAATGCTTTCAAAGAAAATCACCAGAGCTTAATTGCTTATGCAGCCTTTATTCCTTCAGGTCACTACAGCGAAAAAGAGTAGTAGTAGTAGTAGTCGTCGTCGTCGTCGTCGCCGCCGCCGCCACCGCCGCCGCTGTCGTGCTATGCAAACTACTCATGATACTAGCGCAACAGCAGCAGCAGCAGCAGCAGCAGCGAATGAAAACAACAAATGGAGCCAAAAAAACAAGATTTTTGCTAACATATTGACAAGAGTACACTAGTCTGTGGGGTCTTCGTGGGTATGTTGGTCGCAGTGGCTCCGGTGGCTCCGGAAGCGGTGGTGGTTCTGGCAATGGTAGTAGCACCAGCGACAGAAGAATCTGCAGCAGCAGTTGCAGCAGCGGCATTAGTAAGGAGAGCCATTGAGGCCAACGGGCCCCTAGAGGCAAAGCCGAGACCAAGAAGCCACAAAGTCCAAGGAGAGCAAGAAGCCAAGAAGCTCAGCAGCTCTACCCTAGTTCCTAGATTCCCCCCCTATATAAAGGCATCTTTATTGGGTACATGGACCCTCACGGTAAACGTTTCTGTGGGCCACTATGCGTACGTGATATGTTCAGCTGCATGCAGCCCTCAGCATATACAGCCCTGATGCACAGAGGGCTGGAATCCTAATTCAGCCCAGACGGCCAAGGATGGATACCCACAGATAAACTAACAAAACCCCTCCAAGTCCCAGTCCTCCTGGAACTTGTCTCGCAAGGTGACCTCTGCCATTTCATTTGGCCAATCGTGCTCAGCCGAAGCATGCTGAGCACTACTTCCAGTGCCAGACGCATCCTTCCTCAAAGCACGCTCCAGCTCGGCCGCGCAACTTTCCGCACGTGTGTTCTCCTGCAGGACCCCTGCTGTTGGAGAACTTCTGCTTTTCGGCCTTGATGCTCCGAAGAGGCCTGGCCTGGCCTCAAAGCCACGGGACCCAGTGGATCCAGCAAATCCAGCAAATCCAGCAAATCCAGCACTAGCAGTCGCGGCGAATGCAAGCGGCTCTGAGCGTGACCTCTGCAGACAGCCCGACGCGGCATCTGATAGCAAAGGCGAGCATGGTCTCAGAACTGCAGAAGTCAGCGGCCGTCTCGTGGCTTGCCCCTGCCGGCTAAATCCGCTCATGAAGCGAGACTTGCTGCTGGCTGCTGGCTGCTGTGGCCAGAGCTGCGGGATGCTGTGATCCATGCTTGTGACATCAAGACACGCGAGGTGAGAAGGCAAAAGCACAAGGACTGGAAAGCATGAATTCAGAGCAAAAAAGCCTGCCTCGTGAGGCAGCCCAGCGAACAGAAGTTTATCCAAAGTAGCTCACCTCAGTCAAGCTTACTTTGATTTGAACCAAAGGATTTTGAGCCTGATGAGCAGGTGGGATGGTCTTGACAACAATTCCTGACCTGAGCGCGGCTTTTATCACGAGATGACCCAAGCGTAATGCGCATCTGTGGCGCTGTGAGGTTTTTTGCACTTCTGACCCTACACCAGCCCTTCTTCTTGCCAACCAGCATGGAAACTGTCGGACAGAGCGTAGACTAAGTGATCTTGGCTGACTAGCCATTCCAAGCGCAAGTGCGCGTCGACAGCCCACCTTAGCGGCGTGATGCTGTTTGGCAGTCTTGGGCATGAAGCTCGCCATCAGGCAAGTTCGCGCAGAAGCTGCAACATGTGTCTCTGTACATTCGGCTTGGCTACAGGGTGCATATTTATGCGCCTGCATGTATCTGAGCTCTGACTGAGCTTGCACAGGTCCGGCTAAGCGCAGTTGCAGCAGATGCCTAGCATCAGATGCTACAAGGAGGCGGATCTGCCAAGGTTGCATCAGCTCTTTGGCTGGTTCGCCGACCCCGATAAATTCATATATTGCATGAGAAAGCGATTCTGGCAAGTCTCAGTGGTACGACGCCACAACTACTTGTTGATCCGTACCCACTGGAAGATCGAGAACCTTGCTCTGAGTCACCGGAAGCCGTGGGCTCAGACTTGAGATGCCATCTCATCCCCGCTACTGCTTGACATGAGGGAAGTCCCGGAGGCGCGGTCTGAGCCTGGCCACACAACGAAGCAGGACAGCGGTATAGATCAGAATGGAAAGAAGGCTAGCAATTAGGGGCAAAAATAAATGGAACGTGTAGGCCACTATAGGACTCTACGTAGTCAGACGCTGCCTGATCGAAGCATGATACAAATGTACAAGAGTACGAGACAGAACGAAAGCAGCAGAGCAAGAAAAAATGTGAAAAAATGATGACACACATTGCAACAGAGCAGCAGCAATCATGACTAGAAGAATAAACCAACATGTGTTAATAACAGATTGCAGCTGCACCTGGGTCTTCGCACTTGCTTTCCGAGCCGTTCACAGACCTCAGGTACAACGTGTGGAAGACCAGCTCACAAGCTACGACTCATCAACAGGCCCTTCACACGAGTATTTTTACTTTTTGGTCTTAATTGTTCTCAATGGCCTTTCATGCTCCCCTTGCTTCGTGAGCCGGGCAGCGACAAGTCGAAAGCATCATGTGGGTCAGTATGGACATAGCCGTCCAGCTCATGGTGCGCTCTGGGCGTGCCTGCAAAGGCAAGCTTCAGCCGCGATCTTCAAGAACGCCATTTTCAAACCGAGCCACCACATGACAAACAAGCAATCCTCCCGCCAGCAAACGCTTCCCTTAAAAAGAACCCCCAAAAGCCAGACCACCCAGCTGAGGCCTGGATAGCAATAGTCGTCCAAAGCTTGTACCTCTTGAGTATGATGCCGCCTGATCGCAGCACTCACTCTAGCAATCACTTCAAGGCAGCGAGAGCACATGGACGATGTCGAAAACTTCTGGGAAAACCTGTTGTCGAAGCCTGGTTTGATGAAGCGTTTCACTTGGGCCTCAGAGTCTTCCCGGGTTTGCTCAAGTTTCATATGGTGCAGCCTTCCACAATCCCATCAAATCAAGGCCTGGCAGGCAGAACAGGATTTGTTTCTCAAAACAATGGGGGGGAGCTGGGGTGTCTGGCAAGGAAGGACTCCTCGTCAGGTAGTGCTCTTCACTCTATTTGCCGTAAAGGGGCGTCCTGGGACATTGCGAGCTGCTTCTTTGAGCATTCCATGCTGGGTATTGCTGCGCGTCTTGGCTTCTGGTCCCTTGCTGGCCAAGCCAAAACATGAAATCCATGATATTGGCAAGTATCCCTAAACAGCCCTGATATAAGCCCCGTTTCTATTTCATGTCTCATGTCTTTCCCATTTGGTTCTCCATCATTGGCGGCTATCATCAACTTGGAGGCCCGATGATCTGCCTGTAGCAAAAGAAAGTAAGACAGCATATGGGCGGGGTTGTCAAGCTTATAGGGGTAGATAGGGGAGTGGATACTGTGATATGCAGGGTTAAGGGATTGTCAAAGTCAAGACCCTTTTTGCTGGATACACGCACAGGAAAAACCTGGTGGTTTCAGGTTGCTGAACGTGTTCTCTCCTGCGTTTCGGACAGATTCGAAAGTTGAAGGGAAGACCCGATTACCAACGGGGGAATTAGGGAAGGCGCCCTTAGTTACAGGAATGTATTTAGCACTGCGATTTCGGTGCTATATAAGGACAGACAGAAGGGGAAAGATAGAAAATATTAGAGCTTGAAGATATCAGCTGATAGATAGTTTGGGCATGGATGCTCTGGTTTCGTTTACGCTAAAACATGGGCGTTATTAAGTATGGTTTGGGCACGAATGCTCTAGTTTTTCGTATGCGCTAGAACATGAACGTTATGATGGCTTGGGCTCGGATGCTCTGGTTTTCATATGCGCTAGAACATGGACGTTATTCCGTTTTTGGCATGGATGCTCTGGTTTTCGTATGCGCTAGAACATGATCCTTTCCCCCTAATATTAAACGTCTCCCCCCCCCGCAAGGTCAATACTCCCGCTCGTATTTAACATCAGGGGGTGGTATTTATCGTACAGTTCGACCATAAGGGTGTGGCAATTAAAATCTTATTAAATAAGATAAAAACTTACAAACTTCGATTAAATTGAATAAGGGTCATTCATTATTAGGGACTATTTCAAATCGGGGCCTAATTAGGGACTATGTCAAATTGAGGACTGTTTCAAATTAGGGTCTTATTAGGGACTAAAATTTGAGCCTCATAAGGGACTATTGCAAATTACGGCCTTCTTAGGTAGTATTTCAAATTAAGGCCTTATTAAAGACTATCTCAAGTCAGGGCTTATTAGGGATTATTCAAAATTGGGGCTTTATAAAAGGGACTATTTCAAATTAGGTCTTTATTAGGGACTCTTTCAAATTAGGAATCAGGGCCTTATTCAGGGGGACCAGTTCAAATTAGGGCCTTGGAATTTGTTGTTGGAATTGTTCAGCCCAAAGTCCTTCATAAACACCATTCAACAACAATCAAGATGTAGAAAATCAAGGAGATCCCCAATCCTTAAGAGTCCTGCCAAACCCCCCCTAATTCAAAGGATCCGAGACGCAATTAACTTTAGTCTTGGCCCTTTTAAGAATAGTCTTGGGGGCAGATTTCAGGATTTGGAAATTTGGCCAACCCGTATATAATTTTAGGGGTGGTTTGATATTAAGGGGAAGCGCTGAGACATAATTATGGTTTTGGCATGGGTGCTCTGGTTATCATATGAGCTATAGTCTAAACTCCTAGTATCCCCCTTAATATCCCCTACACTACTCCCCTATACAATCCCCTATATATCCCCCTTTCAGGAGTTTAGAATATCATTCATATGCACTAGAACATGGGCGTTACTATGGTGTGGGCATGGATGCTGTGGTTTTCGTATGCGCTAGAACATGGACATTCTTATGGTTCGGGCACCTTCAGAACCCTCGAAGCCCTGAAAAAGCCCTGAAACACCCAGTAGTTTTATCAACCTGTTTCTTTTTTTGGTACCCTGAGCATGAGAGGCCGTAATATACCCAGGACCCTAAAGAGGGACCACAATTTTGATGACCTTCCGTTCTGGAGGCGACCGATCCATTTACCCAGACTGTCGGTGAAAGAGTGCAGCTGACGCACAAACATTCTGCAAGGACGTCAATAGACTATCCGTAGGGTTCTCTAAGCTGACTGTCGAACCTGCCTTGGAACAGCTAAACCAAAGGGCTGCGATGGTCCTGAAGTTCGGGAACCTCAATATAGACCCGATGTAACCCTAATATTACCCCAATATCACCCTGATACTGTGGATGGATGAAATTTTGCACCACCTGGGGGCCCTAAATTATTGTAATTCCTAGGACTTTAGGGACTTAAGGTGGTGCAAGATTTCCTCCATCAACAGTACTACCTAATCTGGGGACTGGAGGGGTGATCTGGGGTCCCCTCCTTCAGAAGCACCCTAGACCCTAAGCGCTTAAAGCCCTAAACCCCGAAACAACCCCTAAACCCTATATAGTCCC
>CAJNIZ010000780.1:120155-145658 GCA_905231905.1 Symbiodinium pilosum | reverse complement strand
AACTCCTAGTATTCCCCTTAACAAGCCCTGTAGCAGTCGCCTATATAATCCCTATATAACGTCCAGACTATGGCTCATATGAGGTTAAACACTTAACCCTAAACCAGCCGTAACCTGTATGATGTACTTCTTGGATTAGGTCGATGGTACCGTCGCCAGGCTGCCATCCTGAGCTTTCACATTATTACTCATTATTATCACTGTTATTATTACTACTATGATTAGTAGTACTATAATTGCTGCTATTATTCATTATTATAATTCAGCATGTTTACTCTTATGATGAATAATACGAATAAGACTTCTAATACAAGCAATTATTATTGCTATTATTACGCGTTATAGTACCTTCATAATTTTTAACAACTCTGATAAAAAGTGCTCCAGGTGTCTGAAAATCTTCACTTCCTCGGCTGTCAACAGGTGAGCAAATACTCTCAAGCACTGCGAAAATCCAAATGGTAGTTTCTCAAAATGGGGGAACCCCAATATAGACCCCAATCTACTATCATCCTGATTACGGGTACCCCCAAAAGGGAACCCCTAAATTTGCGAAAACCCAACTGTTCTCACACTTGGAAAAGGCTACACGGGCCACACAGTATGTACTCGTGCAGCCAAGTTTCGGCTACATGAAGGGCTGTCAGAATTCCACGCAGGATCTCACCAATTCCTGAAGAAAGGGGATAACAGCTCCATGTGAGCTCCTGCTTTCTCAGATCTAGCTGCCCTGCTGCCCAATTGCGACAATCCAGCTTCTGCTGATCTGCTGGCTCCAGCTGGTCTGCCAGCACCTCATCAGAATGACTCCGGAATGACTTCAATGCTAGGGCCGCAGAGGAAAATCAAATAACTACGCCAACTGATATTCGCTCACCACATAAGCACCTATACGCTGAAGGACAAGTATGTTTTACTCTTGCAAGCGCTTGCGGTGGCACAGCTGGCGCGCCACTCTGACGGCCATAGTGGCATGCCAGCTATGTGACCCAGCTTGGCAAGAAATTTCTACTGGAGCCACGATTAGGTTTCATTGGGCGTCGTGAACTTGAACATTGCCGGATGGACTGCAGCCTGGCAGCTAATTGAAGTCTCAGATCCTTGACGTAGAGCTCGTTGACAATGTGCTGAGTACCCACATGATGGAATGGGTGGAAAGAGCGGAAGTCGACGATTTTGCATCCAGCCTTGCGCTCAAGTTGCTCCCTTGAAACTAGGCTAGGACTTGCCTGGCCTCGGCTAGTGTGGAGAGCAAGGCGCCTGCAGACATAGAGGATTCAGCCCTCTTTTCTACCCCTCGCTCTCATGCACTGCCTTGCTGGCCCCACTGGGCACAGGATCGCGTCTGCAAGCAATAATACACCTCAGTCAGCTGCACTCTCCAGCCTGAGATGTTAACTTGCCAATCACGTCCAAGGGGCGCAGTGGACCATCCCCGCTTCACATGCATCCGTTTCGTGCCTCGGCTGCCAGGACACAGAACACCGCAACCCTGCTGAGAAAGAGCAACCACTCGCTAGAACCCTTGCCACCAGGTGGCTTCGCGAGCTCAATGCACGCGTTTGCCTCCCTGGCACTTCTTGTGAGCACACAGCGCAATGCTGTTGGGCAAATAATGATGGAGATCAAGACCTCGGAAAAAAGAGTCGAGGCAAAGTTTGGCATTGCCTCTCTCAGCACGCGCAGCGTAAGAGCGAAATCAACATCCGAGCTGCCGCAAGGACCAAGGCGCTGTAGTTCTTTCCTCAGTTGATATTGGGGATCTGAAGGCTGAAGGACCTTACTTCTCATCCTTCTTGAACCTGCTGCGGCTTGGCGTCCGTCTAGCAAATTCCCTCGCACAGCTCGGAGGGCAAGGATGAAGGAAAACTCGCCCCAACTACCCCAGGCGAAGCTCAACGTCAGGAACTCATTCTTGGTCAGCGGCAATGCAAAAACACCCATGGCCAGCTTGCCCAGGATGCACCTGAGCAAAATCCGTTGGAGACATCGCGCGCAAAGGAAAATCACCCAGCCAGCAGGTTTGGGAAGGCAAGATGCCAAAACAGCGCAAGCGCAGTCTTCCAAACTTCGGCGTCGCCAAAGTCTTCGACTGGAATTGTGAACCCAATGCTGCAGGCGAAGAAAAACCGCATCAGAAAGGTGGCAACGCGCTTGACCTGACGGTTCCAGGTGTGGTGCACGTGCTCATCCTGAGTTGCAAGGTCAACAGAAAATCCCAGTGCCATTGCATGCCGAGCGTTTGTGCAAGCCTGTAAGCCATGGGTCGGTGCAAAAGCAAAAGCCGGCCAAAAAAGCGCCCAACAGCGCTGAGCTACCTGTGAGCTTGCACCTAAGCCATGAAATCGCATTGCCGGACTGAAGTTGCCACTTTGGCTGCCACTTTTGGAATCCCCTGCACGCGCATCGAAACTGCGCAGCCAAGCGGCGCAGGCATGCACAGAGTCGTTGCCACCTGCTAGCAACAAGCGTCAACCAGCGAGGGCTCACAACGACCGTCAAACTGAGGCAAAGACCAAGAGCATGCCCAAAGCCAAATTCTCACGATTGCCTTTGGCAATCCGCGGCAAAATCACCTGCAAGGCGATGGAGAGCAAGGTCTGTTGACGTCTCCAGCTACCCGAAACTTAGTGCAGAATGACAGAGGGGGAGCTCCTTTGCAACCCTCGCTGCAGCTTTCCATTTGACTGTTTCCCTATAGAGTGGCCGATTATAGGCCCAAAATATGATAATCTTTACTATAGGGACCCCGAGAAAGGTACCGCTAATTTTGGGACACCCCAAACCCTATGAACCCCCATAGAATCCCAATTTCCGTTATATTTTCCAATTGCTTCTTCCATTTGGTTCTCCATCATTGGGGTGTATATCAGTATATAGCTCTAAATCCTAGAGACCCTAAATCCTGAAGGCCTAAACCCTTTTGAGCAAAGGGGCTTTGAAGAGTGCCGGTGCCCGAAGCCCTATGCCCTAAGCCCTAAACCCTAAAAAACAGTTTCTATGTTCTTCTCCCATTATTCCTATATAACTCCTATATACCGCTATATACCCCTACATAACCCTATAGATCCCTGTAGTAATCATGTTGGGAAATCCCATTTCCGGCACCAACGCCTTCTCGAGCAAGCACGGCACAACTTTCACGGCCAAGAAGCTCATGAAAGCCACCAGCAAAAGCATGATCCTTGGGAAGCTTAGGGTTTAGGGTTTACGATATTGTGCAGAACATGTCTGACTTGGCCTGAAGTCCTGTTCTCAAAATGCGGGAAACTTATACAGGGACCCACATCCTCATAGGAAGGAGCCCCGCTGTCGGGACCTGTATTATTCTAGGTAGACCCATTGATGTAAGAAAGCTAGAAGACCCTAATTCAATGACCAGTAGCCCTTACAGTCATTATTACTGGGTGGGGGGTCCACCTAAGAAATCCCCAGGTGGCCCTTCCAAGTTGGTGAGTCGCAGGATGCACATCCCATCACCCGCCTCTGATTCCACAAGACTGAATTTGGGGGTTTCCCAAAAACCAAGGCCTGGGGCCTGGAGCGTTTAGATCCAGGTGCGAAAACTAGGAGAGTAAGTTAGCCCTCCCCCTACCCCCTTTCAGCGGCAAGAGATTGGCATGTTTCGTTATCGTTTTTCGGGCGGAGGGTGGATTTGGGAGAGGGTTTTGCGGGGACGGGGGGAGCATATTTCTGGCCGGTCTGAGCATGAAGGAAATGAAAAATTGTTCAACTCTGTGCTGTTGCAATGGCAGCTTTCAGAACATAACTTGCACATCCTCCGCGATCGTGCGGCACCAAATGCAAAGAAGCCGGGAGCGGTGAGACAAGCAAGTATACTTCTCGGGGGGATGACCGTATGATATCACATTTCTGACATTTGAACGCAACCTTTTGTAATATTAGATACCCTATTGGGAATTCAAGACTCAATATTGTATACCATTTTCAGGGGGGTTTGGAAGGGGGTTGGTGACCGGCGTCGCTGCTCTGAAGCTCTCCCTTACCCTTGCTAAGGCGGCCCGCCGTCTGCGGTCAAATTAGGGATACCTGTGAAGGAGGTGAGAGTGGGTCTGTAGGGGGCTTCTAGGTGGTTTTAGGGTGTAGGTTTCCCATAAGTACTTTAGGGGTACATCTACAGTATATCGGGGGCCTATTGAGGTCCCACATTTGGATCCAAGGCAGTCTGCTCCCCATATCCTCTTGCAACCTGCTGTGAGACCACATAAGGAAATTGACATAGGAAGACCACTTAACGAGTCGAGGCTCACCAACGGCACAACCTCAGGTCATGTCAGAGGTTGCATTCTCGGGGAGCAGATTACAGCAGCCCATCAGAACTATAGATCAAGCCTAGTGACGTAAGTTTGCCAGGGCCCGTCAGCCACAATGGCATCGATTTCGGTGATGAGTCCGATATTCACCAACTCCTCAGAGCTGCACAGACCACCTGTTCCTCATGATCGGGAAACGGGACATTTGCATTGGGTTGCATTATGCTTTCAGAGTAATGTCACAAGTAAAGTGCAGTTGATTCTCTCACTTGGCCTAGGTTACTTGAAGCCAGCCAGCAGCCAGGTTTCATTCACTGTTGCAGCAGCCAGCACCAGCTGCCCAGTCGGCTGATTCAGCACCCCTCCAGCCTTCATTACATTCAGAGCAATCCCAGTGGACCTTGGTGGGAGGCCAGTCGATGACTGCAAGCTGAGTTAAGTGGTGTTAATGCGCAAGCGAGCGGCATAGTAGCCATGGATGCCCCAACTGCAAATGCTTCCATAAGCTCTAGTTGAAGAGCAAAGGTTGCCTCGAGATCTTGTGAGACATGCCACTCTACACCTTCTGGGCACTAGCACCAAGTTTTCTGCCCGCTGTGCACGGCCAAAGTCAGCGTTGACAGGCGCAAGACTACATTGTTTTCAAGAAAGTGAGGGCGCGGCGACTAGCATCCCTGGCATTGATCAAAAGATGCAAGTGCAATGGGCTGCCCAAGGCTGCGACAGATGCTCATGTTCAATGCAAGGGAGCCTAGACCCATCGGCAAGAAGGATCCGATCAGTCCCACAGCAAGGGCTCGCAAACCGACTATCTGTATCATCTCCTCAGATTCTGGGCATGGTGCTCTGCCGAACCAGGAACATAGAACCCATGCGGAACTAATGTCGTCAGCTGGGACTGGAGAGGTTCATGGAGCCCATAGAAAGACCACTGCAGCCCAGCAGCCATGTCCACGTGAAGCCCAGCTTCAATCATAAGGAGTACCTCACACATGCCTATCCCAGGAAATTCCTTTACAGCGCCTGCTTGGCATGTGCACAGGAATTGCCCTAAACCCTGAACACTGGAACCCAAACCTACTTGGGGGTTTCCTGAAATTAGGGGTACCTTTAGGGGCCTCCATTATAAGGATTATAGCATTTTGGGGTCTATATTGGGGTCCCCCTGTTAAGGGAAACTACCAACATGCGAACGGGCACCAATGCCAGTTCCCCCTGCAACATCAGGGCGTCGGTCTCCGGAACCAGATTTCCGAAGTGAGGTCCCGCGAGGATGCCTTAGTAGTAAGAAGAAGACTAGTTTAGGGTTTAGGGTTTAGGGTTTGGGGTTTAGGGTTTAGGGTTAAGGGTTTAGGGCTGCAAGAATCATCATAGTAATCGTAAGCGGTAATAGTAAGAGTAATAGTAAAAGTGATAGTAATAATAGTAAGAGTAATAATGATAATGCTTCTAGGGGTGTAGGGTTATAGTAACAATATTAACATTCTTTAGCCCAATATAATGGCAGCAGTAGTAGCAGAAGTAATGATACGAACATATTATTAACAATAATAGCAATCATGACAATCTATGAGCTATAGTCTGAACTCCTAGTAGCCCCCTTAAGAACCCTTAGAATACTCCCCATATATATATATATATCCTACGATATACCCCCCCCCTCCAGGAGTTTAGACCCTAAACCCTAGGCCCTAAGCCCTACATCCTAAACCCTAAACCTTAATCCCTAAACCCTAAACCCTAAACATCATCCCCTATAGCTCACATAAGGTCCAGGACGCCTATGGTGATTTCGCCCACAAGCGCTGGCATGCCTGGCGGGTAGAAGGGAGGCCAAGGCACCATACAGAAAGGAATTGGATCCATGCAGATATGGTGTTTAGTTTCTGTTTTTTTGTTAATATAGTGTCTGGTCTTAGGGTTTAGGGTTTACTGTTCGGGGTTTACAAAAGGGTTATGTAAGGATAAGGGAAAGAAAATGGAAGCTACTATTCAGGGTCTGGGGTTTAAGGGGTTCCCGGAGTTAGGGGGATATAGGGCTGAGGGTGTGCCAAATTTAGGAACCCCATGAAGAGTCCCACGAATATCCTCCCGGTCACCCTATTTTGGAATGCCCTACTTAGAAATGGGAAGGGCCTGCCCGTGCAAAGAGCTTTCCAGCTATCCAGAGAGCAGCAATGAATAGCAATAAGCTGAAAAGCCGCTGGAACTCCTCTTGCTCCTGATGCTCCACTTCTTCGATCTCCATGGTGAATCCACCCAGGAGTTCCCATCCGCCGATGGCAGTTGGTCAGCTACTGATCTGCTTGTGAGCCCGTGGCTGTCGCCAGTTGCCCGTGAACTCAGGAAATTAGCATGCTAACAATAACAATAATCATATGATAATAACAATTAAAGTAATAGCAATAGTAAAATGACAGTAATTATAAAACAGTCTCTGACAGATGAAAGATGGATTGCAATGCGGAGTTTCCCTCAAGCGATTTCTTCTGGCCGTATTGTAAGTGTCTCAAATACTGGGCCAGAATGAGACCATGCGTTCTGTATAACTCTATAAACCACCATTGGGGTGAGGCCCGGGCGAGTCTATTATAGATTTGAAAGGTAGCAATCCGTCGCTGATGTCTGCTTTCCTCGCACGAATTTTGTGGGTGCCAGCCCAAGGCTGCCCTATAACCCCAACAGAACCCCTGATGTAACCCTACAATATAATAGTAGCTTCCGTATTCTTTTCCATAATTCCTCTATATAACCCCTATATAGTCCTATATAAGTTTATATAACCCCTATATACCCCAATATAATCCCCTTGTAGTTTCCATTCTCCCATTATCCTTTATACAACCCTGGAAGAAGGAGCGCAGATGCTGCGGGTCCAGGATCATTTCCGTCGAGGCGCTCGCTCAATGGCGCATCTTCTCAAGCCCATGGCTAGGGTCGAACACGCTGTCAAGCACTGGATACGCAAGAGCCCACTAGCACATTTTAGCATATTATAGTATACTATAGTATATGTTATAGTTTATTATGATATATAATACTATATAATAGCAAGCTAAACGGCAATGACTACAGCTTCTCTTACTTGCCATGATCTCTTGTCACAAAGCATCATAACAAACTGCAGATCAAGCGCTTCCGCACGTGCTTGGTCAGATTAGCCCTCTTCCTTGCCTAAGATTTAACCCCAAATACTATTTCCATTTTTTCCATTATCCCATTCTCTACATGTGAAACCAGCTGAGTCCGTCAAGCATTCCGCAAGCATCCCATTATAACTCCATTATAACTCCACTATAACCCTAATATAACCCCAATATAGCCCCAATATACCCCTAATAATACCCCAATCCTTCATGCACCAGCAGCCAAGCTTTTTGTTGCGAATCGTGGCCCGAATCGCTCCGCAGCTGCGGGAGGGCACCTGCACAGACAGCAATCTGCAAGAATTGAAGGACGTAGCCGTGGCAAAAGTCTGCGAGCATGTGCTGCTTCAGTTGATGTTGCTGGCGGTAGTTGAAGAGACATGCTGCCGCAAGCTCATTTCTATTTGCGGTTTCCCTTGAATGAAGCTTCATCACCACGCAGCGGACTAATTACAACGGCATCGGCAGGGCCAGTGCGCCTAACAAGAAAATGGAGGCTGGAGTTGCAGACGCTGTACACTTGCTCTCTCAGCTTCAATGGATGCGCAAGCGGGCGGGTACATTGCTGTCATGTGACGCTCGAAGCCTCAAGCTGAAGAGCTTGCGGCCAGAAGCCGCACAAGGCAGAAGTCGGCGCATGCATCGCATGCGTGCATAAGTGAAACAAATCGAAAGTCAAGGGGCCCGGATTCGCTAACCAAGTTCGTGGCGACATTCTGCCCAATCAACTCCACGCTCGATGTTTCCATCATCGAGATACTGCACGTCGACCCTCAGAACCTCCTCTTGCACCACTTTCAGAACTCTGGCCAGGAACCAGAGGCTGTCTATCCTCCTCTCAATGAACATGCCCACAAAAATGCCAGCGATGCCAACGCTTGCTTCTGCTGGAAGTTTGGCTTCTACGAGTGGGACATGTCCTGCTTCTCCAGTAGCAACCGGGCTAGGGAGGAGGTACACTGTGGAAGTGCTTGGAGAAACACCGTAGAATTCCAGGGTCTCTTCATCATGAAGCTCAACACCACCAAAAATCAGTCGCATCAGCGCAGGGAGCAGTCGAAGCTCTCGCTGCAGCGCCAGCTTCAGTTTGAGAATCGTGTCAGAACCCTGCGTCGGAATGATCATCTCGCCACCTTTCAAATTTACGATCCTCAGGCCAGACCGCCTGGGCTCTCCGCCCGGAGACTCAGCTCCCACGCTCTGAACCACATACACAATGGGGGATCCTTTGATTGTTGGGCCCACACCTAATGATTTCAGAGTCCGGTCATCTGGAAGCGCCCGGCCCTGGAAGAGAAGCTTTAGGCTTCTGTCCACCGACCCACTTAAACGGATCTTGACATCCCACACGGAATCGGAATCTTTCACCGTCAAAGATTGCCCACCTCCTCCCAGGAAGGCCAGCTCAATGGTGAACTCATCATCTTGCATGGACAGGCAGCCTTCAAAGGTAAGCCAAATATTCCTGAAATTTGTACAAGTACTGGGACGTTGCTTGCAATATCTTGTAATCTTAACATATCGCAGAATTGGGCTGATCCCCGGCATCACTCACTGCTTTCTTGAGCCCAGCTCTGGAAAGAGCGCTTCCATGCGGCGCGTGCCTTGGAAAGACATGTCCCAGTCGCACCAGACTGCCCTGCCTTACGAGGCGATGTCGTCCGCTGGCCTTATCGCAGGCTTCTACCCCGAGATTCGGGTTCGCAACTCCATGAAAACAGAGACAAAGCTGAGGCCCATGCTCCACGGCAAAAGCGACCACACTCTTTCGTGTCCGAGGCGCAGAACCTCAACATGGAACTGCAGCAATGCTCCCAGCATCAAGCATCGTGCTAGGAGTCCAGCTGCTGCCTTTTGCTGTTGACCTGGGCAAGTAGGGGCACTGCTTTTGCCTTTTCCCACTTCCATTCTTTGAGTCAGGTACTCAGCTGGAGTAGTAACGTGAGGCGCCTCACTGCCTTGTCGCCACACAAGATGTGCTCAGTAAAGAGAAAGAAATAGCGAAAGATTGGCTCAAAATCTTCTTTTGATGTACAAGTTGCTTTAGACTTCTATGGACATGTGCGCCTGTAGCTTCTCCAGCTTGCACGGAGCTCGCTGCTTCAGGGGACGTCCTGAGCCAGGGGGCACAACCTTTCTGGGCTTGGTTCAGGGATCGATCAAAATCCATACAAGAGTGTCTGAGTTGTCGGCAATCTTTGGGCATCCCGGCCAGCCAGAACCTGCGTTAGCTCATGGCGACTTACTGGCTCTGAAAGGTCTTCCGTTGGTAAGCAGAAGCCTTTTCCGCCCAGCTTTTGCCTCTTGCGCTGCTGCTGTTCCCACAGGTCGCGTTCGCGCACCCAGCGCCGCCCTTCATCGGAGGAGTCCCACCATTCCAGCCATTGCTTTTGCAGCTCCGTAAGCCTGTGAGGTCCGGGATTCCTACAGGGAGGTACCCAAAGAGTTGGCTCGAACAATCCAATGTTGCACTCTTTTTAGGCAGGGACCCACTTTGATGTTTGCATCTGTTTTCCCGTGGCTGCTTGAAGAGTTGCGCCTAATGTTCACAGACCCTCTCTATTGTGTGTTGTTCTTGGAGCCCGAGAAGAAGCTAGAGCATCCCTCTGATTCAATTCCAGATCTGTCAGAACCATGGAGGATGCCTATTCCCATTTTTCTGGCCCTCCTTTAGGCTAGGGTATCCTTACTGCGCAGAGCGCCACATGATTGCCTGAAAACAGACATTCGCAAAAAAAAGAAAAAATGATACATGCTGCCGGGCATCTCAAGCACAGCTGGACCCACACTTGAAGAAGCGCCATCGACGTCCATGGCCTTGGATCGCAATCGTTGTGGTATCCCAGGCCAGCACGCAGGATCAAGCGACAGTGAGGGCCATACGTCTTTCACGATTGCAGCCATGTCGGGAGGAAGCGGTGCTCTGAGAATCAGTTTGCTGCCTTTCTTTGTTGGGTGCTCCAAGTCAAGAGCCCAAGCATGTAGCAACTGACGCCCCCTGGGCAGTGCTCGATCAACTGACTGCCAGAAAGCCCGGTTCTTTGCCGATGGAGCGTATAAACTGTCGTTTGCTATGGGTGCATCCAAATGGGAACAGTGGACCCGGATCTGATGCGTTCGACCCGTGAAGAGTTCTGCGGTCACAAGTGACAACGCGTGCTTTGCGCTGAACGCGTGCACGCGGATGACTGTTTTAGCAGGCTTACCGTCTGGAACAACAGCCCAGAATCTGCTGTTCGTTGGATGGCGGCCGATGGTTTCTGCCACTGTGACGTCGCTCTTGCGATCTGAACCCCCCGGATGTCCCAGCAGAAGGGACACGTAGACTTTCTTTCCGATGGGCGCATGGTACATGAGATCGGCAGCTCTGAATTGCTGTGCTAGATGCTTCTCAGCAGTGGTGCTTTTCGCTAGGATCATCGCCCCTGTCGTGCCAGCATCCAGGCGATGCACAATGCAGCGCGGGATGAAGCTATCCCATTCATTATGGTTTCCCCGCTCTTCCAACATCTCTGCCGGCATCTTGTCCACCACGGCGTGCGCCACCGTGCCCTTCTCCCAATAACCGGGCGATGGATGTGCTAGTACCCCAAAGGGCTTTGAAACAGCAAGGACTTGGTCGTCCTCATACAGGGTTTCAAGGGTGATGCTTGAGTCTGGCCTCCATGCGAACTTCTCCGAAGGCATGAGAACAGCATCAGACAAAATCCTAGGAATGCTGCCTCTATATGCACATAGTTGCTATCAAATTCGTGCATCATCACATCTGCCCTGGAACTCAGCATGCTCTCGCTTAAGCCGTGAGATTCAGGACTAGAGACACGGAGCATGCAGAGGGATCAAGCACAGGCCACATGTGGCTGCATTGTGCTGAGATGCAGCAAAGCCTCCGTCTGTCTCCGAGCCACTTCTGCAGCCTCAACTTAGGAGCAGAAATGCTTCTCCAAAACAACACAGAGAAGGCACTTCTTCCATGCAAGAGTTCAGGCCACAACATAGCGCGGATTTGCCAGGGCCTTTTGAAACGCACACAGCTCATGCATCGCCCTGGCAAACCCGCCCCTCGCAGGTTCAAGGCTCCAACCAAGGCACCACTCAGGGACTTTCTAGCAAACCTTGCAGATGCAAGGCACAAGTGGAATCCAACAACCAAACTTTGCAAGCAGCATGGACACGCAAAGCACTTCTCCAGGAACACGACTGCGTCAGCTCCACGAATGTGGAGGTCTTCTCCTGATAATGAAGAAATCAGAGTTTCTTAAGTCCTCGGGGACCCTAGGGACATTTAGGACTGGTGTGGGGTCCCCCTTCAGGAATTTTGAAAGTCTCCCTCATCAAGCCTCACCAAGAGCCCTTGCCCTAAACCCTAAACCCTAACTTTGTGTAGGGCGCGGGCATTGTTCCACTCGGGAGCACTGTAGAACAGTCCCAGCTTCGGATTGGGCTCCAGAAGGTGCTCCTCTTGGAAACGAACATGGGGGTTTTCCGAAATAAATGGAAACCACTATGTGGCAAAGACCTCTATGTAATTATTATTTGACGATTCTCTTCGTTTAGGCTATTAAACTATGCAAAGCACTGTTTTTTTGTTGTGATGTATGATGCACAACATACACCTCAGTGCGACAGCCGGCAGCTTCATACGATTCCCTTTGTTTATGCTATTAAACTATGCAAAGCACTGTCTTGTTGTGATGTAAAATAATACATAAAGGTCCTACGTACAAACCACTAGATTAAAATAAGGGGTACCTACTATAACGGAGAATCAAATGGAAAAAACATTGAAAATGAAATGGAAGCTGGGATATATAGGGGATTATAAGGGTTAGGGTTTCCGAAAATGAGGGGTACCCTTTTGAAGGGCCCCATAATAAGGACTGTAGTTTTTGGGGGTCTAGATTGGTCCCGTTTTGGGAAACTAACACATTAGCCTCCGCAGAGAGTTTGGATGACGATCTGCATGCTCAAGTTGTGGTTTCATCTTGGGCTTTGATACGCTAAACCCTAAACCCTAAAGGCGTCTCAGGGGGAAACAGCATCTTACAGCTACCCCAAAGAAGCTATCCCACCCTAACCCCAAGCCCTAAGCACCTAAACCCTAAAAAGTAGTTTCTATCTATTTTCTTTTCCATTATCCTAATATATAACCCCAATATAACCCCCACATGGCAGCATGCATGAAATGACCATGGGATACCATGGGAATCCTTGCCAATCTGGTAGAAAATGCAGGGAGGTTGATCATCATGAAGGTACCTCCACCGGGTGATGTCTGTACAACCCCCAGATTTTACAGCCCCTGCCAGCCGGGACTCCGAAGGCCTTGACCGCAAACAGTGGACAGGGTTCATGTTGAAGAAATTACCAGGGAAAATCTTTGCGACCTGCACGAGCTGGATGGCAGGTGCACAACAAAATGTTGGGGCTGCTGACGGTGGAAGCACAGAGGCGAGGATCAGAGCCTCACTGTACTTCTGCATGGCGGGCACGTGCCGGGTGAGACCCAGCCACGGCACAACATACCCAAGGACAATCCTCCACACGTCTGCGGCTTGCCATGACGCTTGTAGGGCATCACTCTGAGATCGAAGCATGTGGCCGGCGATGTGAAGAAGGGCAGGCAGCAACAGGGCTAGCACGATCCCACACTTTGTCTTCGGCTGAACCTTAGGAGCCAAGCTTTGCTTGACATAAGCTCTCAGCACATGTGTCGACTCTAAGCATGCGCTCCTGTGCCGGCGTACCTATGCCTACACAACCTGCGACGTTTATTGGACAGCTTCTTCAACCAGCGTAAGAGATTTGTTCAATCCCTCGCTGTACATTTGACGCAGCTCCTCGACGCTGGGACCCGTGCAGCATGCACCTGGGCGTTTTGAAGGGCTGCACAGGCATCATGAGAAGTCTGATGGGATCTCCACATCAAAGGATGTGGACAGTGCAACCATTCAACAGCAATCAGACATGTTCGATTCAGGCCTCCAGTTCCTGTGCAAGCACACTGCAGCATCACAGCTGCTCTGAGAATAGGTGCCTGGAAAAGATGGAACATCACGCAAGTGGCCAGACCTCATGTCGATGGCCCCTGAGTCTGGTTTGGACACTGCGAGGCCTCGGTCACCCCTGAGCTACCTGCTTGCGCCGGGCAGGGCCAGCAGCCGCTGCGCAACCTCTCTGCCAATACTTCAAATTTCGGCCAGGAGATACTCTTTTTTGCTGTGCAAAGTGCTTCTTTTCTGCTTGGGGAGCTCTGCTTCTTTGGCCCAGGTGACACTACGAAAACTTATGCTTCGCTTGCAGGGCAACCGCATCGAACTCCGTGTCCGGGGCACATCTCAGCTCCTTGGACCGCTGCGGTGGCCGGAACGAGGAGCTGCCCTCCTCGGGCAAGGCAGACAACATCGCCAGAGCACCCTGCATCTTTGAAACGAGCCCTTCATCCATCGGAATATGAGCAAAGAGAGACGAAGATGTTGGGGGCTGGGCAGGTGGGGGTGGAACTGGAGGGTTCTTCGGAGGAGCTCCAGGAAGCTCACCAAGGATTTCTGCTGCTGCATCCACATGCTCTGGCTGAAGGCCCTTTTCCCCATCAACCTGAACCACATGTCCTTGTAGCCTTGGTGCCGAAGCAAAGCCCAACAAATCTCTCGTATCCAGCACGGCCCAGGAAGCAACTTCCCCACGATGACCGTTCAACCATTGGAGGATCTCCAAATCCCTGCGTGCTGCATCTGCATTGAATGGAGTGCTGTCCACTTCGCTCTTGGCTCCGCTGGTCTCAAAGACGCCGAAGTTGTCGAGGACTTCGACGACATAGGATTGATGCCTCCTCCAGGCTGTGGTGAGCACCAGCTGGGCACCTGTGCGCTGCAGCAGGCGGCGCAGAAAGACGCATTGCGACGTCTGCACTGTCAGAAGGCGCGGATCAGGTCGAGGGGCCAGCACTCCCTCCACATCGGAGAAGAGGACGCGCAAGTGCGGCCTCCTTGGTGGGGGAGGGGGCAGCTCCGCCTCTTCCTCCTGGTCTTCTTCCTCGGCATCCTCAACCTCCACCTCCTCTTCCTCCTCGTCTCGGGCCCCGATTGCGATGCTGGGCATGATAGCCGGCTTCCTAAACTGCTAGCTGTACTAGAAATTAAAAGTTCACATAGGCAGAGCTGACAGTAACATGTCACGGCGCATTGTTATGATCTGCATGCTGCGATCTTTTTTGGGCCTGCGAAGGCAACAGAGCTGGATGGAGCTGAAGTTTGGCGGCTAGCTGACATGCTAGGATCACTGTGTGCTCTCGAGCCTCAAAGCCAAGGCTCATAGTTCAAAACACATCGGAACACCCACATGAGTCATGAACAACAAGTCTTCATCTCAGCGCGTGCATCCACTTTTCCGGCTGGCCTTCTCTGTACGGTATGAAGAGAAACGGAACTGTCGCACCTGATTCCGGCATTGTTACCAGGTCACCGCCAATCAGCGGATGAAGCTCAGAGGGCAACATGCCGTAACACTCGATAGTGATCCCATGCCTCAGCTGTGGGGCAGCTGTGCACAATGCAAAGCAGCGGCTTGACAGGACAGATGTACAAGGGCGAAGCATACACAAAAAGGTGGCTGAAGAGCAAGAAGAAGAAGGTTGAGCAAACGTAACCTTCATTGGAAGGCATGAAGATCTTCATCACACATAATATGAGAAATGCATGAAACCACGCCTGGGCTAAAGAAGAGCGATACAGTGGCTTGCGTCATGTTCAGCACCTCACGCAGCTGCTGTTCTTGCCCGTAAGCTCTTCTTACATCAACAGCAGTAGAACAAGGGTGATGCACCACGTCGGCATAGCGTGACATGTCGAAGGGGGTAGGCCTTGAACGTCAAACAGCGCGTCTCTGAGTCCGGCAAGTGGCACAGGCACATTCAGACGCTGTTTGGTCAGCGGAACTAAGGGACAGCCAAAGTTCGATGCTGAGGTTGCTGCAAGAGGCAAGCGTCTGCAACCCTCTGACCTCAAATCTCGCGTGGCAGGCCAGGCAACGCAAAAATATGAAGCGGGCGTGGGTGCAGCCTGCTTAATGCATGCGTAGCTTGCTGATTCGTCTCGCATTTTGGGGAATTTTTCCCCACACCTCTCACTGGGGATAAGGCTGCCTTTGCCATGATGTTGTCTGATTGAATCGTCTCAACAACCGGCGTTGCTCAGAAGCTGAGGTGGGCGCCGATTGGCTGAGAGCCCACCAGCTTGCAGTATAGATGGTAGGGGACAACAACAGTGAACCTGAGTCTCGCCATAGGAAGTTGACATTATCAACAGAAATACTGCTTCCCTCACACTGGAATATCCACATGACCTGTCTCTCATGAGCTTCACATCTTGAGGGACACCATCTGCTGGACCACTGTGCACCCAAGGCCGTAACAAAGCTTCGCACCTCGAAGCGGTGAATGAGTCGGCAGCTGTAACTCTTGCTTCTCACATGTCAGTCTCAGCTGGGGAGCCCGGCAAGAAAGGCAACAAGAAGCAGGAGGGGAAGTTATAGGCATAGAGGCGCGCGCCCAACTTGGCCTGTTGTGCTCTGTGCTGGGCAACCACTGCTGACAACATGTGGAAGTTCCCTTCCGGTGGCTGAGCCCGTGTCCCGAAGTGGAAAACTCACCCGCCTCGATCGACAAAAGCAAAGCCAGACCGAACATTCTGAACGTCAGAATTACGAGGATGCGGCTCTTCCCGATTTAGAAAGAACGAGCTCCAGGATACCTCAAGGCCTGGCCATCATAGTGAACCAGCATAGTGCCCTATGGCAAAATCAGCATTCTGTAACCTATCCTCTGTGACATTCACATTGTCAAATGGACCGGGCACCCAGGTTCTCTGTAGCTGCGGCAGTGGTGTAGAAAAGGATCCAGATGTCGATGAACATGTTGGACAGCAAAGCCATCCTAAGCAAGCTGGCAAAGGCAGCTTTTTCAGAAGTAGGGGATCCCTAGGAACCAGATAACAAATGAGCCATAGTCTAAATTCCTAGTCTCCCACTTAATAACCCCTATAGTGCTCCCCCTATATAACCTGCTATAAGGAGTGTAGACTGTAGCTCACATAAGGACAACGGGGGAATTTCGAGAAAGCTCCTAGCTCGATGATCGGGCAGCTAAAGGCTTTCGACACTCGCACGGCCGCTGCATGCAGCAAGGACGAACAAGTCTCAATTTCCTGTGTGATACTGGCTCACCCTTTGGGTGGCCTCGACTGAACTTCAAAATATCATGCAAAAAGGTTATAATAACATCCGGCATGTCTGCACATAGCAGGTCAAAAGCGTGAGGGCTGGCCGAGAAGGTGATATCAGCCCTTGTTGGCATCCTCCTGCAAGCGCTTGTTGCGATTGTGCAGTCGTTTACGCTCTCCGTCTTTCTGTCGCAGCGTCTTGATGACCTTCTGGGCATCTTGAATGCACGGATCCTCTTTATCCATACCGAGGCGAATTGCCTCGAAGACTTCTGCTTCGATGCGGTCAGCATTGGTGGCAGCCATGCCCAAAGGGGGAACCTGATTACGTTCCTTGGCACGCTTCTCTGCAAGGTCATCCTTCTCCATGCAGTCATCCGCAAAAGTGGAAAGTCTCACACGCAGCCTTTCCAGCAGCACATCTCGCGCTTTGAGCAGCATGGGATCCTTGGCATCAGCACCCACAGACTCTGCCAGTTCTATGAGCTGCATGATGGGGATGTGCCCTGCTCCTGCCATGGCCTCCGTGTAAGCCTTCTCTGCCCACCAGGCACCAGCTTCTGCAGCCAAATCCAAGAAGCCCTCAAGCAGTTTATGCTGCCCTGGCAGTTTGAAGCTAGAGACGAACTCCTGAAAGTTCTTGCGATCCGCGTCCGCCACGTTTCCACGGTGAGTGCATCTCCGCACAAACTGCTGAACTCCCTGGAGCTCCTCAGGTGCAGAGGAGCCGCGGTCGACAATGCCACGGAGAATACTCTCACTCTGGGCCTGAGCGGCCTGGAACTCCGCCGTCCGATCTTCCACCTGCTTCAGCAGCAACGCCTTGCGCTGAATGACCATGCGGACACGATCAGTCATCAGATTTGTAGGATGGCGCGTCCCATGGCAGCGCTTCACCATTTTCTGTGCTTCTTCAATACGCTGCATTTTCAGAAGCAAAGACTCCGAGCTGTCCTGTAAATCCTTGAGGACCGCCAGCAGCAAAGGATCCTCCTCCGTCGGGGCGTCCTTGCTGGACTTCGGTCTCCGTACATCGCTCACAGGCGTGGTCTCTGCCGTCTGCGGGCTCATAGGGCTGACTGGGCTGGCTGGATGTCCAGCCTGCGCTGAGCGCGGAGAGCTTGTTGGAGACCTGCTTGATGCATCAACACTTGAAGAGCCCAGGCCACGAAGGGTCTGCAGGCCGTCCATCAAGTGCATTGAGCGCTTCAACGCCACAGAGGGCTTGTGCAGCACTTGAGAGACCGAGGTGGTCAACTCAGCAATGGATTCCCTGTCTGGCAGTGGAAGGTCCTCAAGAGCCGGCTCCACTGATCTTTGCGGCAAGCGCCTTGGCGGAGCCTCCGGTGGAACTTCATAGCGGGCAGATGGTCTCACCCTGGAGTCTTTCAGCGGGTTCACCGGACACTGAATCGTCACTTGCGAGACCACGCTCAAACCTGGCAGCAGTCGGACACGCTGCGATTGGGATGGCTGCGATGGCTGTGCTGGATGCGATGGCACTGCCAGCGAAGGGGTTGTCTGTGTGGATGGCAGTGATGGGCTTGACATTGTAGGGTTGCGGCTTTGCAGCGGCTTGCCCATGTTGCGCGTGCGAGCGACGTCATTCACAGGGCAAAGTGATGGCAGCAACAACTCTGGAACTCGCACTTTGTAGTACGGCCGCGGCGCTCGAGTACCGTGTCGTGATGTGCTTGGGAGGCGATCATCGCCCTTCACATGCAGCTCTGGGCTGGAGCGGCTCATCCACGCGGGCAACGAGCTACTGATGGAAGCCGTCCAAGATTTCATGTACTTCTTGCCCTAGCTCTACTATCACCTTACTACCATCTGCTATCATCCTAGGCTGTTCATGTCTTGCGCCCCATTGACGCCATAGGCTGGGTATGTTTGGGGCAGCATATCTCCCCTAGAATTTTGCTGGACATGCTGCAGCAAAATGTGCGATCTGCACAAAACATGCCCATCGTTCTCTCGACACTGGCTAAGTGAGTATGAGCGCACAAGCAGAATTTTAGTGCTTTCGGGGACTTGAATAGGGTTTGACTTTCAAACTCGCGTGGCATTTCATGGCGGACGTCATGTAAGTCCTGAGTGCCGGGGTGTCAGAGGCGTGCTGGCTGCTGTTCAGCTCAACACGCTGCAAAAGGAAAGGGAGCTAGTGTTCAAGGTTTCCGAGATTTTGATTGACTCAAAATGACACAACACTTCGAGAATCACTGAACTAAAGCAGCAAGAGTGCTAGCATCTTCAGTTGCTGGCCAAATCGGAGGCCGCGGCCACCAAGAATATGTTAGACAAGTTTGGAAATGAGTGGCCTGACGAGTGGTTTGTTGCCTCATGGCTAGGTGTCGTCCACTACGGGCAACATGGAAAGGCACGAGGCCGACACTGGATCTGCAACAGCACCTAAAACACTAGAAGTCATCGCCTGCCTGACCCTACCAGCAAGCGGTCATCCCCAGAGAACAGGCCCTGTCCAAAAGCTCGACCACATTCAGGCGCCAGACATGAAGAATCCCATCGTCTCTGCGTAGCCCCCACAGCTTAGGTGGACCCCCACCCAGTAATACTTACAACAGGGTATAGTGAATATGTTGGGATCTTCTCACATTGGGCGGTGCCACCTGATCCATAGTAATACTCATCATAGCAGTACTAGTTGAAACGCTACTTACAAAAATACCAATAAGAATAACATTCATAATAGCAATGGTGATAGTAATAGTAACAAGTACTCGTAACAAGTAACAAGTCACAAGGGACAAGGAACAAGTAACAAGTAAGAAGTAACGCGTAATAAGTAAGAACAACAAACTTGTCATGCTCGCAAAGCTGGCAGCTGAGGCTGTTGCGTGTAGAGGCTGGTGTAGGCCGCAAGCTCCTGGCTTGCCTGGATGTAGGGTTTAGGGTTTAGGGTCATTTTTGGGTTTGGGTTTGGCGTTTGGAATTGTGTTTTGTTTTTTTTTGCACGCTGATTTCGCCCAGCATACAGTCAGACGAAGGCCGCAGCCGAGCCGGTTCGAAGCCCAAACTTCCAAGAACATTAGAGAAGCGTTTTTTTGGTGGTTGAACCTAGTAAGATAATATTCCTTATATAGAATACTCTACCCCAAAAGGGGGATAGAATCTTACTCTATATTGGGTACCATAGTATCCCCAAATAAAATACTACTCATTAGGCCTGGTGCACATCATCATGGCTAGAGCACCCAACGCGCCACATTGAGAAAACGAACCCTTCACATACAAATCTGTCTTCAGTCGATAGGTTTGCCTGAAACCTGAAATATCCTCATGCACCCTTTTTACTAAACCCTAAACGGCATGTAGACCACCAACCTGCAGAAGCTAACCCAGACCCCTGATTAGTAAACCCCCTCCCCTTAATAGGGATTAAAAGGATAATGGAGAAGAAAATGGAAACTACTATAATGTAATGGTGTATTTATTCAGTAGGGAGTCTAATAGGGATCCTAATTAAAGCAGTTAGAAAAAAGATGTTTATTCATCATGGGTCTACATTAGTGCTGGCGTCTCTGGTTGTTCTGCTTCTTTGTGCAACGTATTTTCGCATGTGAACATGCGAAAGTGAGACAGGCATGATGTTGATTACCATGGCTGCGTTGAGACTCTCAGTGTCGCCCTCTCTCTTCATGAACCGACAAATCACTTCCTCTCATGCGTCGCAGTCTCTTGGCCCCGGTCAAAACGAAAGCCAATCTTCTTGGAAGCTTTCGCGCACAGCAAGTACAGCAACTGGTTGCCAACCTCGGCCACAGGACAAATTTAGGGATCAAGCACATCCAACTAATTGAACATCCCATCCTTGCTTACATCATCCCGAGGACTGAACTTAGAACTGTCACAGGGTTGGCCTGCAAAAGCTGGGCCTGCTGCTACGACCAGTAAACTGAAGGTTGTTTCTGATGCAGTGTCGCTTGGCTGGCCTTGGTTGCGCGGACAAAAAAACACACACAGTTCCCATGCACACCAGGCTCCCCACCCAAAGCCGAATAAGACCAAGCCTGCAACAGAGTAGCCCAGCTTCCCAGGGTCTCAACACATCATTGAGAAATTGTACGGCCACTGCCTCATACACTGCAAAGGGAAAATAGAAGAAAAGACCTAGGAGGCATCAGCTTACTGCATGGGGAAGCAATCTCAAGCTCTAACAAACTGAGAGCAGCACCCCAGAACATTATCGCAACCGCGATGCCAGCAATGGATGCCATCACTTTGTATGGCACAGCCTTCCCACACTGCCCCGCTTGCTCGCTTGCTTGCAGGCAAGCTGAAGAGTCCGAGCCTGCACATCACGCCTGAAGTTGTGCCACAGCACCTGGGCCGAAACCCATGTCGGACGTAACTCATGTCCAAAGTGCTGCAAGTGTGCAGCAGCTTCTGAAGGCCCAACACTCTCAGGCTCAGAGCCGTGTGCAGTCGGGTCGAACTGGATGTGGTACCGCCTCTATGCAGCACTCTAGGACAGCATGCCAAAGGGAAGAGCCCAGCAGTCGCAAACACTCCGACCCGGGCCCTTGGTAAAGCGGGACAGCAGAGTCACAGGAGAAGACCTTCTTGGCATGGTCCTTGGATGCAGCACGATGCAGCAACAGCCCGAAAGCCGAGGAATGGCTGTGATCGAGATCCCAGCGCGGTCAGTCCTGGCAAGCGAAAATGAAATGGTAGCAGTAATAGTACTAAGGGCTAGAACAATAGAAGTAGCAATCATAGTAGTAATGATAAAGCCCATTGCGGCCAAGAGAAAAGAGTGGTTTCTAGCTGGCAGACCAAACTTGCTGGCAACACTCAGTGCTGAAGACCGCATACATGCAGCCTGCTTAGCGAGGCTGGCAACATGCAGATCATGCGGCTGAATCCAGCAACAACAGGTTGCTCCGCTTCTGCAACCCAGCCAGGCCTGTGGACACAACGTCCCTGGCGAGAGCAGAGGCCTTCAACGCCATCCGCAAGAACAACCCTCAGCTCAAGTCATGATGGGATGCACTCCTAAGGCGCAGGCACGTTCTTCATGCCGTCTTGCCCTGCCGAGCTCTGCATCCTCCATGGCTGTCATGGGCACTCTTGTCTCTTTTTGTAGATTGCGGGCGAGGCCTCAGGCTGCAAAGGTGGTGCCTCAGATGCCCACAGCAACCGCGCCAGTCACCAGGCAGATGAAGCAAAGCAAAACTCGGCGGGCTCAGCCATCCGCCAGAAACTGGTTCATCTTTTGGAAGCAACTTCGGAGAGGTTGACATCCTGTTCTCTGATGCCATGTGCTCTCTCCCGACCCACCAGAATGTGCAGACAGATAGATCACAGCAGGACCACTTGTTGGCCGTTGAACACCAGTGTGCCTGCTTCGCTGTCTTCACGCAATCTTAGCAGGGGTCCAAATTGGCTCCGGCGACTCGGGATGAAGCTTGCTCGCTTGTTGTGTGTTGGCAGCCACAGCGCATTGAGGTGGGGACGAGGCGGTTGAGGCCTTCATAGGGCCGCAGCTGTCCCGACCCTGCCAAAGAACTTCTGCAGGCGAACGCGGGCCGACTTGACTGATGCTGCCTTGCCCCACAGCCATGTCTCCCTAGCGGTGAGCTCATCCACCTCGCGTGTTCAAAATGTCCTAGCACCTGCTTTTTTCTACCAGGTGAGACCTGCTGCCAAGCAGTGATGGCCTCCGCGCCATCGAAGGCCCAACAAACTGAAACTCCGACCGGTTGGCACCTTGCACTGCAGGGTAAACAAGGTCTGCAAAAGGCACCTAGCGACATTTTCCTGTTCCGGGCTGAGGTACCCAGTGGACCTGCGCACGAAGTCAATCCGGCGTCGCTCAACCTTGGTGATCGCGGATACGGTCAAGCTGCCCCACTTCCTACCAGAGCCCTTCTGGCACTGGTGCCTCCCGGCCATCCTCTGCAGGAAAGCCTGTCAGCATCACCGCGAAATCCTTCATTGTGGCCTGGCAATCTGCGCTCTTCAGTCTTGTCACCTGCTAGTAGAATAGTATGACCTCACCTCGCGAGTGTCGAGTTGCACTCGCTGTCTGCGCTGCCGAACTGCCTCTAGCTTACCACCCTCCAAAATGGCTGCAAGTACTCCCGCATAGCCCAGCGCGTAGCACAGAGTGGAGAGCGCAGTAAAGAAGTACCTCGCAGAAAAATCCTTTGGTTCCAGCAGCACAGCATCTGCCCGAAAAGGCGCACAGAAACACGGTGAAAGCCAAAGTGCCTTTCGCAACCTGCTGCCTGGCTGAAAATTGGTCGCTTCTGGGTTCGCTACTTCAGCTCAGGCTGAGGACAGGGCTCATTTGATCTTGCAAGAGCACGCACAGCAGTAATTGCTGCGCCGCACATTGTGTAAACGTCTTCATTCCCTTTGACACTGCCTTGCAGGCTATGAGTTTCTGCGGGCATCCCGCTTGAGCGAAGTCAATGGGAGCCTTGAACAAGCATACTCCCAGTGAAGACCTGATGCAAGTCTCCAAGCACAAGCACAGGCTGCTGCCCCTCAACCACACCCACATGTGCCGGCGAGGGGCGGTTGCACACACCAACCAGGCAATGCCTGCGCAGGCCTCCACAAATCTTGAACTTGGAACTTCTGCAGGTGGACTAGACAAGCATTTCTGGCCCAAAGGTCCAGGCACACCAAATCAGGATGAAGGCTTGGAAGTTGAAGAACATGAGCAAGGCCTACAGTTCCACATCAGACATTCTGGGCCAAGCCCCGTTGCGGCAACTTTGATTCCAGGATCAGCTGAGGGGTGCGGCACGTCCACCCACGACATGACCATCTTCTCGGGGTCGGCCAAGGTTGGTTGCCAAAGGATACCTGTCTCTGGCAGCGCGGCGACTTATCCACGGAAGACATGCAAGCCAGAAACTGTGCTTTGCACCAATCGTGCCGTGAACTTGTGTAGTCCTTGGCAAAACATCTAACCCACCCTGCAGTCAACTCCGGACGCCTGATGGCCATCCTTGGGCACCGGGCTCTCAGGTTGAGGTGATGTCGGCGCATGATGGCCCTCTTCAGGACTCGTGAATTGGTCACTGGCCTCAGCAATGAATGGAGGCCCTTGGTAGATCCAAAACATGATTGATGCAAAACAAAGAACACTCTCGTGCCAAGTTGGCCGCTGGTTGCGAAGCCAGAGGTACCACCTCAGCGTGCTCTTTTTGGGATTGTATAGGGACATATAGGGATATGAAGGGGTCATAAGGGTTATACAGGGATTTCTAGAAATATGCGTCTATTGTATATGCATATATATATATACATATACATAAGCACGTACATCTGGAGGGATATGCAGCGTGTAGGGATCAATGGCTTCTGTCAAGGCTAGGGCAAGCCCAAGAGGAGAAAGGCTGAACCAAGCAAGCCGTAGATGCCTGCGCAGCAAAGCTCGAGCAAGTTCATGCGTGATGTGAGCCATTATCCCTCTTAATAACCATTATAGTAGTCCCCTATATAATCCCCTATATAACCCCCCTTTAAGGAGTTTAGATTATGGCTCATGTGGTGGAACTTGAATCTGCAGGAGCTCAAATGACGATAACATCTGAGCTGGCGGCAAGGAATCAGGAAGCCAAACTTACTGATGCATGCGTCTTTCTCCTGTGATCTGCCCAGTCTTGAAAGTGCAGACAAAATATGACGAACGGACAGACTGGTTTGAGGAGCCAGGGCGTCCTCAACCAAATAGAAACCAGTCGCACATTGGAAGCCTTCAATCCAGATTTCATGTTGCAAAGGGCAGCTGACAATGTAGCTCTGCTTCATGCATGGGCCGCACGATGAAACTAAGCATTGGACAATGGTCCTCTGGGCCTTAGGCGCAAATTTCACCATACTTACCACTTCACCCTTTTGCAACAGGCTTTCTGAGTCCGCCCGGTAGCAGGATCACTGAGCACCACCGAAGTTGCTTTTAAAGCAACCCCAGAAACTTGATCCCGACTTCACTAGATTTGCCACTTCACCCTACACCTCGAACCTTAAACCCTCAACCCTCAAGCTCAGAATAAACAAAAAACGGGTGACGGTCTAGGGCCTAAAGCCAAAAACAAAGGCTCAAAAGCCGCTCAAAACTCTGGAGCGAAGCCAATACAACTATGGAAGCCCTAAGGGCCCCATAATAGGAGACATTTTGGGACCTTAGGGAGCCTTAGGGAGGTTTAAGGGAGGCTTAATTATGGGTCCCCCTATAAGGGGCCCCCTTCAGGGTCCCATTATACAAGTTCTATAGACCTTAACCGCCAATTGGGGGTCTCCATAAATGAGGGTACCATTTTGGGGTCCCCTTTAGAAGGATTACAATATTTTGGAAATCTATATTGGGGTCTTCCCACCCGGCCTGCTTAGGCCGTTCCCACCCATTACTAGGTACACCCGTACTGGGTAAGACAATGGGAGGAGAGTGCACGTATAGAGCCCCTCCGGGCTCTTCCCGCACATCGGGAGGCACAGCACTGCCTCCAGCCACCCCAGTGGGCCAAATATATACAATGTACATTGATTTTCCCTTTGATGGGAATACCCTAAACTCGGCCCGTCACGCCTTTTCAGTGACCTCCTAGGAGGGCCCAAAGGGTCCTGGCCCCCAGCTCCGGCAAATCTGCGGGTGAGGGCCTTGAACCCAAAAAGGTGTTGAGGCCTCAAAAACCTCTCAACCCCCGGAACCCCTGGAGGCCCCTGAAGGAGTGGAGGCCCCTGGAAGCCCCTGGAGGCCCCTGGAGGTCCCTGGAGGCCCCTGGAGGCCCCTGGAGCCCTGCCTGCGGCGGGCGTCTTCCTCTTTCAAAAGCGAGAAGACGATCTTTTTGAGGTGGGAATTGAGGGCGCAGCCCTAAACCCTAACAGGAA
>CAJNIZ010000780.1:95310-110118 GCA_905231905.1 Symbiodinium pilosum | reverse complement strand
AGGGTCAGAGACTTGAGCCAAAATGGCATATGGCAATCTCTCTCTGTCTCTCTCTGCATAGTGGCAATATGTGGCAATATAAGGAAATAACTTAAACAAGAAGAGGAATTTCGTGAATTCAACCCTCAAACGTGGATATGGCCTCAGCAGTGACGGGCCTAAGTTGGGGGGTTGGGGTCATCAAGATCCCCTCATCAAAAGTGGGTCTGGTAAGAAAAAGTGGTGTCCAAGTCAGTGCGAAGAGAAGCCCGTCTTTATGCCACATGACGGTGCTGATGCGGAGCTTTGACGATCCAAGGCCAAGGGGGTTAAGGATTCTATCTAAGATCAGTCCTCTTGTACATAACCGTTACAACCCTGCTTTCTATTTAATTTCCCATGTTCTTTTCCATGTGTTTCTCCATTATTGGGGTACATGTCCCTGAGCCCTAGTCCCTACACCCTAATCCCGAAACCCTAGTCCCTAAACCCCATCAGTATGAGGGATTATGCGCCCCCAGCCTTGCCGTAGATCTGCGCATCAAGCGCATTGACGGCAGGCCTCTCACCTCAGAATGTTAGTGCCAACTTCCTGCAAGATATGGGTATTTCCCGAAATTACGGGTACCTTTTTGGGGAGGCTCCTATATAAGAACTATAGTAATATTCTGGGGGTCTATAGAATTGCGGAAACTACCATATGGGGCTTCGTAAATCATGGGGCTGCTGCGCCACTCCACAGGCAAGGGCTTGCTTATTGAATTGCATGCTGGGCACCCGAACATGGGTCCGGACTCATTTGGGGAAGTCGTTGTTTTTGTTTGCTATTTTTTTTATCTTTTTGATGGAAAATGTGATTATGCTCCACGCCAGAGCACGATTTTGACTACAAGTTTGAGGACGTTCCATGCCAGGGCTCGATTTCGAGTAGAAATGCTAGGACGCTCCACGCCAGAGCTCAATTCTGATGACACATGTGAGGACACTCCACGCCAGAGCTCCATTTCCACAAAAAATCTGAGGATGCTCCACCAGGGCTCCGTTTTCTTATAATAGATGTGAAGGCATTCCATGCCAGGGCGCGATTTTGACTGATCATGTGAGGACTTTCCACACCAGAGCTCAAAGTTGTGTACAATGTGAAGACGTTCCGCGCCAGAGCTGAACTTTTACAAGTGCAAGGATGTTCCACGCCAGAGCTCGGTTTTGAGTAAAGATGTGAGTACGTTCCACGCAGGAACTCAATTTTGAGGAAAAATGCGAGGGGAGCACTGTGAGAACATTCCATGCCAGAGCTCGATGTTGACTACTCAAGTGCTTTAACCGAGCTACTGCGTTGCATGGTTTATGCACACTGCACTGACCGCATGACAGATTACAGAAGCCTATACTGAGATGCTTTTGCATGGCGAGGTTGCCTTGAGGTCCGCTGGGTTTAGCTGACGCCCCCTTTGGCAGAGTCTGTTGGATCGCTCATATGAGCTATATAGTCTAAACTCCTCGTATCCCCCTTAATATCCCTTATACTTGTAATATTCCCCTATATTATCCCCTATATAACCCCCTGTAAGGAGTTTAGACTATAGTACATACGATTTTTGCGCCTCGCGGGGCGGTGTCACGGAGTTTGCAAGCGGAAGGGCCTTTGATTGCTCCTGCCATCCAAGAAAATTTCCTGCAATCAAGAAGAACTTTCCCATGAAAAGTAGAGAAAAACCACGGGGATCGCAGTAGTCGGGGTCGCGATCCTCGTAATTGTCGACACTTTTGAATCCCTGAATCCTCTGGGACTTTGAAAAGTGTCAACAGTCACAGGGATTATGGGAGTCCGGGTCGCGATCCTTGTAATTCTCGTTGCTTTTGGACACTCGGATCCTCTTGGAGGCTGAGAAATGTCCACAGTCACGTGGATTGAAGGAGTCAGGATCGCGATACTCGTGACTGCTCTCGCTTTTGCACCCTCAGATCCTCACGGGTTGTTTTTCTAGGCGTGGACAGTCACAGGTACTGTAACTTGCAACATTCTGGCTCGCGTCAAGGCCGCGAATCCTGTAAATTACTGCGTTGGGAGCTCATCTAGAGCTTGCAGACACTGTAAATTATAGCATTGAGAGGTCATCCAGAGTTTATAGCATTAATTATAGCTACTGTAAGTTACAGCATTTGAAGCCTTGCCGAGCTTGCCGATATGGTACATTACAGCATCTGGAACGCTTTGCAGCTTGCAGATACTGTAAATCACAGCACGCCAGCTCCGAAGTTTCTAGAACTTGCCGATGTATGCTGTAAATTACAGCATTCCGAACTTTGCAAAGAACGTAGACACTGCGAGCTGCAGCATTACAGAGATTTCCATTCGCGCAGTTGGATGGTGCAGCCCCTCCCGTTGCAAACAATATGATCCGCATCATCCCCGCTTACCCTCCCTTGCGGCAAACATGGCAAAGACATGATTTTTGTGCGTAAGCATGGATGCTTTACAAAAAGCTGGGGGGGTTGAGGGGCGCAGGCCCCCCCCTATTTGCAAACAATATGAGGCGCACAACCTTCCCATACTGCAGACATGGCCGTAAGTATGGATGGCTTGAAAGAAGGGGGGCGAATAAGAGGGGAGGGCACAACCCCCCCCCGGCCCCGGCGCCAACAAAATGATCCGCACAGCATTCCCCTGCGCAAACATGGTAATGACATTAGTGTTTTTACCGTGAGCATGGATGCGCTGGCTGCCCTCACCAATCAGCTGCCACCCACCGCATCTAGCACAGCACCTCCGCGCTAGTGGCAGCTTTGCTGACAATGAGCTGCTTGGTGGCACTTTAATGGTATTCTGAATAAAAGAACTGTCGCTTCAATTCAGCAGCTGCGGCAAGCAGAACTAGGACGCGAAAACATACACTGTGCTGGGGTGTCGCGGTGGCCGCACTCACCGCTCAGCTGCCACCTCCTCGCCAGCAACAGCTTTGCTGACAGTGTGTTGGTTGCTGGCATCTCAAACGGTATTCTATATACGAGAAGTTCAAGTAGTCGTGAATCATAGAGCCCAAGAAGCCAAAAAAGCACGACAGCCAAAAATGAGCAGAAAAGAAGAAGCAAACAGCAAAAAGGCTGAAGCTGCGAGCAGGAAGCAGAGTTTAGTCAACAAGCAAGAGGAAGCTAAAAGCAGCAGGGTGAGGCACGAAGGAAAAAATGCAAAGCAAGAAGCAGACAGCAGGCAGCAAAAAGCAGAAAGCAAGAAGAAAAAAGCAGAAAGCCAAAGGCATAAAGGATAAAGCACAAAGCAAAAACCAGCAAGCCAAAAGCAGAAAGCAACAAGCGCAAAGCAAAAAGCAGAAAGCAAGCAGAAATCAGAAAGCACAACACAAACAAAAGCACCCAAAGATTTAGAAAAGCAGAATGTAGAAAGCAAAAAACAGAAAGCAAAAAGCAGCAACCAAACCAGGGAAAGGAGCAACTAACAAAATAAAGAAGCAGTACCTAAAAACCAAAAAAAATGCAATTAAAAAAATAAAATGATTCCACCGAATGTTTGAAACAAGCAAGTTCTGGGTTTGGAGCTGACATGTGACTGGATGGGCTTAAACTACATGGGGGTTCCAAAAACCAGGGCTACCATTTTGGATATTTTGGTCCCTGGAATAAGGATTGTAGCAGGTTGGGCTCTATATCGGGGTCCCCTATTCATGGAAACTACAATGTTTTCGATGAGCTCACGCACCCTCGTGTGGCCCTTTTGCAACAGGCTTGGATGGATGCCGCCTGGAGGTAGCCCGACTGGCCGATGCTTGAAGCAGGCCCATCAAAGTGGCCCAACACCCTTTCTTGCCCAAACCCTAAACCCTGAACCCTCTAAACCAAGATCCCTAAACCTCAAAACCCTTTTTGAGTCACGGACTGAGGCCAGAGCATCTGACGAAGCATCTTCTTGATGCTAGAAGCTGAATGAGAAGCAAGTTTCAAGTGAAATTAACAGGCACTATAAGGCACTAAGCTTCTGCGGGCTCCTAAACCCTAAACCCCTACACCCTAAACCCCCAAACCCTGAACTGAGTTCCCTGCTTTGGCGGCCCTGGCTTGGCTGGTCCTTACCAACCTTTCCAAGGTGGTAGGTTTTATTTACTGGTGCTTAGTAGGGAATATGGGAACGGTTTAGTTTATAAGGATTGATATAGGGATTCTATAGGGATTATATTTCCCTTATTACCCGCTAACAACTAGTAAGTTTAGGGTGTAGGTTCTCATCATCTCTGTCCAAGAACCACGTAATCGGTTTCCATGGCCTCCTTCAGGGCCACTTGCCGGCGGCTCCCAGTCGGCCTCAGCTAGCCGCAGTGCTGGCTCGTTGCAAAATCTTGTTGCTTGATTCTCCCTGCTGGAGAATATCAGAATATCCCTCTACAATCCCTACATAACCCCGTAAGAACAAGCCTGCGTCATCTAGGTCCTTCATAACACTGCATGTGAAGTGGCATCACCAATTTGGCTTTCCCATGCGACCCCGCAATGCAGCACTGAAACGAAAAATGCGTTCAAACCCTAATGAAGAGTTGATTATGCAAGTTGCGCTTCCTCTGTGAAGACCTGAACGCACACAGCCTGAAGATGAGTTGAGGACTCTCTCCGTCCATCCTCAGCAAGCTCAGCGCGCAAACTCAGCACTCAGTCCGGCAACGTAGGCGTTTCTCAGAATGGGGCGCCTCATGGACCCGAGGGATTTCTGGGCACTACAATTATATCCTCCGGGCTCCTAACTAGGGATGGTATCCTTTAGGATACATGGCACCTTGTCACCCCTATCATGGTCGCTCTTGCCAATTCCGTTCTGCGCATCAGTAAGTCATGAACCTGCAGAACCCTGCACCGAGAGACAGGCACTCCCACCCAGTGCTCCATCTGCAAGAAAGATGGGACAGATTCTGCACATATCTTCACATCAGGAGTTCTGTCTGCAACTAAGAACAAGGGTAGAATATTTGGGGGCATGTCAAGGGGACCGCATGCTTGGAAATTCACAGTTTCCTAGATGGGCTTGAAACTCGTGGTGGAGCGTCGAGCTTGCATTCATTGATTTGTGAAGGCTCCTTAGCACTTGTGGGTTCTGGTGATATGTCAGCTCGTATAGTTTCATATGACCGAAGACTTTGGCTTGGCTGGCCCCCATCAACTTTCTTGGGCCTGAGTTCAATTGCCCTCAATCAACCTTGCACGGAAACACAAAAACCTCAGAAATAGGAATAGCAGGACTTGTCGCTGACCATGCTTTGAGCCAACTGCCCGTGGCCACCTCGAACACTCCTCTGCGTGGTCAACGACGTCTGGTCACGCCTGCCTGTGTGCAGGACGCGCTCAGTGGAACAAGAAGAACGCCTGCCTAGTCAACTCCACATATAGCAAATTCCTTCTCATTTTCCATGTTAATTTTCCCTTTGGGTATCCACTGTTGGGATGATATCCCTAAGTTTCCTACATAATCCCTATAAAACCTAATTCTAGCATAGTCATTTCCTTTTATTTCCATGTTCCTTTCCATAATCCATGCATATAGCCAATGGTGCAAAGCTGGATGTGATTCGCGACGTGAGGACTGCCCGAGGCGCAGGCTTGAAGAGGAAACGCCGACCTTGGAAGCCTGCGGCAATGGACGCACGATTTGGGGTTTAGGCTTGAGTTGTGTTAAGGTTTAGGATTTAGTTGCTGGCTTTAGGGTTTAGGGGTGCCTTCTGCACACCGCCTTCTTCACCTTTACCCCAAAAAAAAGACAGACAACTGAATATGAAGCAATATGAAGCACCTTCAACCTGCGGGACAGGCAAGCAACATCAAGGGAGAAACCCAAGACTTCCAGCATGACAGATCTTGGAAGAGCCGGAGGAAGCCTTTTCCGCCCAAGCGATGAGGCATTGGATTGCATGCCATGTCGCACAACATAGGGCGCTAGTGCAGAGCAAAAGCATGAACACCATGAAGATGGTGTTTTGGAAAATCGCTCTTGCCCTGGTACTCAAGAGTGAAACCGGCGCTGGCTTCTGAGTAGCTGGCAAACAATTGCCCACGATATGTCTCCGTCGAGATAATGTCTAATCAACTTGTCTTCAGAGACTGCACCACCCATCTCCGCTTCAAAGGACGAGTACAAGTTGTGTCGTTCCCTCAGCAGTATCTCCTGAAGTCGCCGAATCGAAATATCCAGTGGAGTTCCAGGAATGTACTTCTGACGGGCTGAACCATGTTTGACCTGAAAGTGCAGTCTGGAGAGGTATCCTACCAGGTCAACAATCTTTGCACAGTCCACATAGGACATAGCCCGCTCCCGCTCGAAAGGCCACATAGGCCTCATATTGTCTGGCTGACGCTGCAACGAGCGTAGCTCAACCAAGCAACTGAACAAGAGAGCCTTGCATACCATGTGACGCATTTCCGCCCGATGCCAAGACTGCACAGTCACAGATACGCTCTTCTGTGCATCTGGTACAACAGGCTCCTTGGCAGCTGCTATTTCAGAGACCTCTTGGTCGTGAGAGACTGCGTCACGATCCTCTGGATCATCCAGTTCTTCCCACTCTTGCTGACTCCCGCTGGCACCCACTGGGTAGATAGAAGTCACCATCTGGAGTACTCTGTCACTGGCATGCCGCGCCAAACGAGAAGGAATAGGCTGCCTGTCATTCCTGCGAGGACGGGGGGGAGAGACTGCCTTGCCCGGATGCAGCTCGGCTTCCACGGCAGTGCGCTCGCGGACAGCTGTTGTCTTCCTTTCCACCGGCAGTTCAAAACTTCTCGCAGGCCCTCTCTGAAAGAATTTCGAACTCGTACGCGGACGTTCAAAAGATGGCTGCTCATCGCCCATCGCATTACCACTACCCAAGTGATCCGAAAGCAAAAGCTCTTCATCAAGGGCGCGTCTCTGCCTCCTGTGTGGACCTATCACAAGACTCTTGACAGGGGTGGATGCATACCAGCAGATGCCGGACCGCTTGGCCCAACGGCGCACAACAAGGTTTAACCTTGCGAGGCAGTCGCCGGGGCCTCGGGCCGGGTGCATCACATACTCACCCACGGCCTTCAACCAGCACTATGGCGACTAAGTCTAAAGGACCAGTCATGTCTCCCTACAACGCACGATTCTGGTAACGATGGCTGGAAGATGGTGTTTTGCTCGCAGTGTCAGCTGGGGTGTCCCAGAACACATGATGACTACGTCCTGCCAGGAAGTGCACCCCAAGTCATGCTAGTAGTCACGCTATTGCACATGCCAGACCACAACGACCACCAGCATACTACCCAATATCTTACGGCACAGCGATACACCAAAGCATGCTCGACTGCTGCAGATTCATTGTTATAGACCTACCCCAAACCCTAAAGCCTGTTCAAGGTTTTAGCCAAAAGGACTCGGGCATGGACTCACCAGCAAGATGCAATTGGCATTCAACAGCTGTGCGCACTGTGCATAGCTTGCTCCTGGTCTGGCCTGCTCCGTCTTGGGAAGGCCTTGTTCCTGTGGATGTATCCCCTTCTCTCGGACGGCCTTCCCCAACCAAGCTACTAACATCTTGGCTTCCAAGCAGCAGGTCTGTGTCTGAGCTGCACACATTGCTTCGAAGATCAGCAGCGGAGGACCTGTGCTCAGCAACCGCAAGCAAGATCAATGGTTAGGCACTGCTTCACCTAAGAGCCGGGCCCACTTGCTCTGCGATTGTGAGAAGCACCTTGACGTGCGCTCATCCGCACCGGCATGAGATCTTCTTTGCAATTAGTTCTTGGCGAGGCACCCTCGATTCCATCAGTCGACTCAGGGCCCATGAGGCGGCGTGCCTGATCTGGCTCGTTTGAAACTTCAGGACACCTTATGATGCGAGGAAATAGATGGAGGATGAGAATGCTTGGCACCAGACTTTGTCGACAATGTCAGAAAACTCTGGAACCTTGTTGTCACCCCCTGAAGCTGCCAGGTCCTGCGCAGAAAGCACACCGATGCCCCTACACTATCTCGTACACCATGGTAGCGAAGATCCATGGTAACAGTGCCTCTGGCAAGCGCAACAGCCTGGCTTTTGGCGACGTTGTCCTTGCCATGCAGCAGACGCACGGACAGCTGCAAAGAGAATGCCGAACTCCACAAAATTACTCTACGTCCTGTCAAGTGCTTCCGCACGATCGCCCTAGCCCAAACAGCAAAAGAAGAGCGTCTGAACTAAAGTATCAGCCCCTTCAAGTGAGCTGAGGCAGGCACCCGAGCAGCACCTGCAAGTCAAATGAGCCCAGCATGTAACTGGGTGGGAACGCATGCATGAAGAGGATGTGCTGCTGTTGCTGCCACCGCTGGTGCTGCCGTTGTTGCTGTACTTGTTGTTAATGTTGGACTCCCCCCCTTTAACACAAGGGACCCGTTTTTGCAATTTTTGGTGGGAAAGTATTCAGGAATATTCAGGATCCGGTATTGTTTACGATCCGTCAATTTTTGTAGCGTGGTAGTCCAGCAGAGGCCTGGGTCCACTTTAAGCATCGGTTTTTAGGGGTCCGGATCTATGACTTCCAGCCGCCCAAATGTTCAATGGGATCTTTTAGATTAAAAGGCCCTGAGCCTCAGGCCTGCAGGGATTCTACTTAGATTTTGTGGTTTTGCTTGAGCTTTAACTTGAATTCCAACTGTCCTATTTTAGGTTATCGGTTTATGTGAATTGGATTCGCACTTGTTTCGATTAGGTTTATTATTGTGTTGATTAGATTTCCACTTGAGCTATAGTCTAAACTCCTAGTATCCCCCTTAATAACCCCTATATAGTAGTCCCCCATATAATCCCCTATATAACCCCCTGTAAGGATTTCAGACCATGGCTCACTTGATGTAACCGGATTTCAATTGGTTTTGCCATGGTTGCAAATTAGTTTTTGAATAGATTTGAATTGTAATTCACTTGGCTTTAATTGGGTTGTAGGCTACTGCGATTCTTTGTTGATTCTAAGTAGATGTTATTTGATCTTATTTAGATGTTGGATGTTCTTAATTGAACTCCAAATTCATTCATCTTAATCAGGCTTGAATGAAGTTTCAGCCGGAGTTCAACTGATTTTGAACAGAGCTTGGTTAGATTTTACGGCGGTTTGCCTGACGTTTTCAGTTGGGCTCAACATCACTGCTGTGATTTCCTAGCTGCATCCCTTCACGGGCTCTTGCGATCACAACTCCCAAAGCCCGAATCATCTCAACAGCTTCTCTGTTCGCGGCCATCTGTATTTTGCCTTGTGTTTGTGTCCTCTTGTCTTTCGATCGGCTGTAGGACCTACATCAGAAGCATGTTGTCGATGGGATCAGATTTCAATCGCAGGTTTCTTCTACCGGGCAATCAGCGCAGTTGTCTCAGTACAAATGGTAGGTCAAGACGACGAAACTGTTTCAGCTCCTTTCACCCTTTAGTTCTGCGTGTGCTCTCTTGCGTTATCTCTTGTCTCGCACATCTCACTTCCTTGCTTGCCTCTCTCCGCACCACCACGTATGCGTGCCAATCACGGACCATCACATTGTCTTTTCTGCCATCTTTGCGTTTTGTTGCTGCCATCTCTTTCCATTTAGTTGTGGTCCTGGGCATCGTCCAATCTTGAGTGCCCAGCCTCCATGTGTAGATTTCCCATGTGCTGTAAATGTCTGCAAGTTTGGTACTAGAAAATCTGTGGCTGACGCAGAGCGGGCTTCATTCGTTTCCAAACCTTGCTGCAAGGTTGGGGGGCTGGCATGACTCAAGTCAGCATAAGGGAGTTACCAAGATGGTTTGAAAAAGCCGCAGTACCATCACCCAGCCAGAGATGTGTCACCTGCCTGGGCTGATGGGTCGTGGCACCGGCACAACACGCACACTTGCGTGGCCTGAGCAAGTTCCAAACTCAGGTGGAAAAATTAGAGCCTACAGAGCAAGACTTGAGCTATGTGCCGGCGGGCTCTCTTGCCGTGGCCTCCCATGCTGAGTATCCAGACAATTGCCAATCAACCTCACATGACCTCACGATCCCTGCGCATGCGGATCCCCACCAAGGGCTGAGCTGACGATGCGCGAGACAGTTTAGCCGAGGCCTCGTTCACAAAGCGATCCTTCCCTAAGAAATAAGCTAGGCAATGCAAAAGCAGTGCGGGCACAAGACACTATCAGCAGCAGTAGAAGCTGTTGCTTTCACAAACCAAGACAGTTGCACGTTGTATTAATGCATGTTATGCCCCTTCGTGCTGCCAAAACAGAAGCCAAGCGTCGGCAGAAGCTGCCGCCACCTCGAGCATTGTGTTTTTAACATGTCCTGGCTGGGCATGGAGGGCCGCACCTGCATTGCTCTGTTTTGCACAGCCGCCGCCTCAAGCATCAAGGTACTGCAAATGGACCCATCGAGGGGTTCAGGGCCGTGCCCGGTTCAACATGTGAGCATCCAAAAGCCTCGTCCCAAAGCAATTGATCTGAGATCTCGGCAGTTGACAAAGCAGCATTCTGGGAGGCCGCCTGCAAATTTGTTCTTCCAAGCCACAAACGGCAATTACCATTTGGTGAGCCTTCATCTTGCCGCCTTCATCAGCCGCCTCCGCAAATCAGTGCTAGCCATTATCATTTGCACGGCATTTCAATGCCAATACGCGGGGCATGTTGCATGGCATGAAGACCTGTTGCGATCTTCCTGGCCTTGCGTGGTACCCGCACTGGCTCACTGGCTGACCTGCCGTTGCCGGCTCCTGAGTACTTGCTATAAGCTGCGAAACGATACGAACCATCACACAGCACAGCCCAAGTGCGGTTGAAATGTATGAACTACAATTCGGACTCTCCACGCAGCTGTGGTTGCGCAAGCAGCTCGGCGTAAACAAAGGGCGCTGCGCTTTGCGCAGCCACGGTCGTGGACGACTACCTAACAAAGGGGTGGTGTTCCAGACTCTTGGCTCAGGAAGGCTCTGTAAGCTTGACACCCATCGCCAGGTGAGGTTGATTCGAACCTTACCAGTGTCACTGGTCTGCTCCAAAGTTTCCTGTATTCAACTGTATTCGTGGATGGCGCTTTCTGGGACTCGACCTTCACTTAGTTGTGCAGGCTGCCAACTGACCAAGGGCACCACTCCCTCCGATCCATCGGCCAGTACCTTTGCAAAAAATAGTGCAACTGAGGATGGTGGTATAGGGAGATATAGGGAGCTTTGTGCTGGCGGATGGAGCACTGCATGCGAGTAGTGCTTCTGGAGCAAGCCTGACGGGCGAGTGAATCCCTCTTGGCTGCTCACATCTGCGCAATGATGACAGGGACCATGGTGGATTTCCTTTTTTGCGCTTGGTGCTGCTCGCTGATCACACAGCACTAGAGCAGCGGCTTGCGAATATCCACCCACACATACCTGACAATTTCAGCATCCAAAGGCAGAAGAAAGACGGATCTTGTGGTGGCCAAGCTGCGGCTCGGGCCCACCGGACGGATGTGGCCGCAGCTCCGCACGGACTTCTGCAGCGAGGTTTGAAGAAAGAAGCCACCGTGTGACATCGGCCCGCAGAGATGGGCCCCAGATCCTCGTCTTGCGCAGGCCGCCAAAACAGGGGGCATCAAAGAGCAACGCCTGCCACCCAGGCACACGAAGTGCGGCCCGTCCGCTGCATCTTCCACATCAAACCTGGGCTGTGAACGCTGTGGAGCACTTTGCAAAAACTGCCTCCATGCTACCCAAATGCGCCCATTGGTGGAGACCCAGCTGGAAGTGTCCAGCAACGCCTAACGAGCAAGAGACGATGGCATTCCTGAATTCCGCACAACTCTTCTGCAGCTCCGATTCTAATGAACTCAAGCCCGCGCGTGAACCCACAGCTTCAGTTTCTGTGGGTAATTCTAGCTGCGTGTCCCGCAGAGCTCTGGCTCTTCTAGCTGATGCTGTTGGGAAATCGCATCAGCTCCAATGCCTGTACCGCAGAGCCTGAACCCAAAAGGATGTCTGGGCTGTCTTTGGACCACTTGCTTTGCAGCTTCAAGGATTTTTTCCTCCTTTGCTCTTGCTCTGCCCCTTCACCTCTTCTTCAGGCTCTGCCCCAACCTAAGTTCCATCTTCCTTCCTCGGTCTTCAACAGTGACTTTCAACTATGGGGACAGTTCATGGCCAGCAATGACTAAAGTAATTCAGGAATCTGTTTCAGAGGCTCTCTGCGCAGACTCACTGCCAAAAAACGCTGGCCTTCGTTCTGAGCATGTCGAAGAAGCACCCATCCGCCAGGCCTCAGAGCCCAGTGCAGAAAGTAATAGTAGAAACAAAAGCAAGAGTAATGAACGATAGTAATGATAAGATTCCATATATAACACTATCGATGTATGTATATATATATATATGCGCAGTAGTTTCCATATTTTCCATGTAATGTTGCATGTTCTTTTCCATTTGATTCTCCACCAAAAAAGGACGAATGAGTCACCCGTAACTGGTCTCAGCACAATCCAAGGTCGAGGCCGAACGACATGGATCATCTGACGGATCCCCAGCAAGGGATCATTCGCATGATCCAGCGAATTCCTCAGCTGGACACAAGTAGCATGACACCTGCTTCATCACATGAATTTGCAACCATCATCAAGTTCAAGTGCCTGCAAGTGCCGCACGTGCACGACATCGAAATGATGCTGCGGAAAGCATTGATGCAAGAGCTCAGTAGGGCATTGAGCTGGCACGGCGGGGGGCTCATGGCCAAGGATGTCCTGAGCGCTCTTCCAAGCTGCAAGGTCTTCTATAGCACGCTTGGCACAAAACTTTAAGGCTTACAGCCAGGTCACGTATAGCTGCATGTAAAATCTTGCCAAACCATCGGCGGCAACAACTGGGATTGCTTTGCCTTCTTGGCAAACAATATCTTTGGGAGCCAGCGGCCCCGACCCAGCATTAAGTACCTGCAACACGCTTCAAGCAGCACGAACTAAGCAACTACCATCATTTGCGAGTCTGAGGGATCATGATATGAAGAATCGCAACTGAGGATGCGGCGCGCGGATGGCCAAACTGCCTGTCCGCAGCTGCTCTGGCTTTCTCCACGAACGCGCAGATGTCTCCGTAGTGCCAGCTGACATACCCTGAACATAAAACACCCATGCCAACGCCAACGACTGTAAGCTTTTTGCACATCACTAAGCCGCTGCACTTCTACTAGCGCGAATCTGATTAAAACAGCACATGGACACAATGTGCTGCAGCGCTGCCAAATGCTGCGAAGCTGGTTGGGGGGCCTTCACGAAGCCACGTTTTGGCGCTCTGCCAGGCTGCGGCATCCACATCTTGATTGGTCTCGGACGCTGGGTCCATCAAGGCATGCCAGAAGCCAACTTCCGAGTCCAGGCCTAGCAGCTTTTTTAATTGCCACACAAAGGGCTCCAGGCAGAACCTTCTGCGATGTAAGCTGGTGACCTCGGACCCATCTGATAAGTAGCCTGACCAAGAAGAGGCCACCCGATGAAATTCGTTTTTGGCTGTTCCATCAGGGCATGTTATGCGCCTGTCCAGTGTTCGGCAGACGGAGCCAGCATCTCCAGCTTGCCACCGAGTGGGCGAGTCGCAAGAAGATGGGAAGCCAAATCGGAGGGCGCGCTGCCACTCGAAGTTGAACTTACGCTCATCCTCTTGATGAGCATGCAACCTGAAACGAAACAGGCCACGAACCGCCAATCGGTGAGACCGACGTAAGGGTTGTTTGGGTTCATTTGCTGCTTTTGCATCTGTTTGCTTGCAATGCCGAGGTTCGACGTTGCTACGAAGTCGATGCGGTTCCTGGGGCACTCGAACAGAGTGACATCCAGCAGCGCTGCAACACAGGCTCATTGCAGCTGAGCCGCGCCAACACCTCTGCGACAGAGAAAGGCCAGTCGGACGCATCCAGACAGTGGATAGCTTTCTCCAGCAGCTGCGTGGCTGAATCCATCCTAGGAATCTGGTAACGCTGCTGGCTGCAAATGCCTTCTCCCTCTCACTTGTGATTAGTGCAGACTTGAGGGCATGCATGCTCCAGGAAAAACATAGCAAAGCATCAGGAGTCGTATTTCAGAAAGCCGGCCAGTACCAAATGCTCCGGGAGCTTCATCCGCAATTCCAGGGCATGAGTCGGTGCTGCGATAGTAGCTTCCTGAAGCTGTGCAGGATGGGCACATGTGCTCAGAATATATGCAGTAGGGGTGATGCTGTAGCCCTGAGCCACGCCAGGCAGTACCAGCCTCAGTCAGCTTGGATGCTTGCGTCTCTTTGGTTTTGAGAAGCCATTGTCCACCTCAGCTAAGGGGCTCGTCCGCCTGCGAAATGCACTTGTCCTTCAGGTGGCAGCCGAAAGGGCCGTGAGCAACTGATGCACAGTCCTCAGCAACAGCCCGTTCAAATTGGCAGAAACACTTGCCCCTAGCACACGGCTGTGACAAAGCAAAGCATCGAGCCGCTGTTGACACAGCCGCAGGCACTCGTCCAAAGGCATACTCCTCAAGACGTCCTGACATGACAGGAGGCAACCACAACCAGGCTTTGTCGTGTGAGGAAGTGGCTACATAATCAGTTTGTTTTGTAACAAGGTGAAGCAGGCCACCTCAATGGCCTTCCCCTCATCCTTCACCGGCCGCTCGGTCCAGTACCATCCACTTGCAGCCTGCTTCATCTGCCTAAGAAAGCACCACCACCAGGGCTCAGAGCAGAGCATATGGTTCAAGGATCCTTCGAAACTAATAGTTTCCATTTTCTTTTCCATTCTCCCAATATAACCCCAAGCCACTACGGCTCGAACAGCCTTCAGTGTAGGTAGTAGCACATGTCTTCGCCTACGCACTGAGGCCGAGCCGCCAGGTCCCAATTCCTGGAGCCCA
>CAJNIZ010000780.1:74371-95210 GCA_905231905.1 Symbiodinium pilosum | reverse complement strand
TTACTGCGCCTGCCAGCACTTTCAGACCCTGCAGCACGTGCGTGTCGTGTTCGGGGGGGTTTTTTCCCCGCCGCGTGCCTAGTAGTAGTAGTAGTAGTAGTAGTAGTAGTAGTAGAATAGTAGTAGTAGTACCACCATCCCAAGTTGCTGGCCTCATCGATGCGGACCGCAGCATAGAAAGCTGGATAAGCCGTAGCGCAAAGTTCGTGCACCCAGGGCCTTGGCCGGCAAGGAGCCGCAGGAGCCCTTCATCTGGGCTGCTGTTAAGGAGCCGAATTTAAGGTACTACATTTGAGAAATCCTGTTACTTACTAGATATACTCATGATGGCAACTTATTTTTGATTAAGTTACCAAAGTATGGGTCTGTAGTTGATATAGGGGTTTCTTATTATAGTAACTTAGCTTAAGTTCCTTAACAGCAAGCCAGCCATTGCAAGCAACATCGAACTTGCCTGGAAAAACTTGGATCATCCTGCAGGTTCTGGCCTTAGATGACACAAGGCCTAAATTGTTATGATACGGGGTCTAGAGTCTAGAGGATGAGAAAGGCATTGGAAGTCTGACAGGGCACTTCCCCTCGGGCTCCAACGCAGTTCCCGCAGGAAGTCATTCCACTTGAGGCCGCTTGGCCCTAATCCCTAGCGCGTGGCTTTGCAAAGGACAGCAAAGGTAAGAGCAAACTTCTACCTAGGCAACATGCATGGTATACATACAGGGTTGACTCATGATTGGGATGCGGGCTCTCCGCTGAATAGCCTCACAATTGCACTCATCAGCCGGAATCGTATCATCCAGCACGGCATCTTTCTCCTAACAAGCTTTCGAAGCCCTTTTCAGACAGCAACCCATAGGAATCTTGCAGCTCAGGATCCCAAATGCCACCAAATTTTGCTGGACTGGAATACCTGCATAGAAAGTGCCGCAGGCCGCGTCATGCTCGCAGGGCATGCTGCAAGTTGCGACCAAGAGGCACATATGCGGCAGTGCTGAGATGCATTGGCGCTGCGGCAAGACCAGATGTTCATCAGTTCAGGCTTGAACTGCCGAGCTTCTTGTTGAAAGTAGACTCGTGATGAAGGTTGTATTCTTGACTCTGACTGCACTTGGCCCGTGTCACTGGGCAGAATCTTGAGCCAGGCTGCGGGTTCATGCTTCAAGGGACTCCCATCAGGATGTTTGACAAGGACAGTCTGCCTTCCATCGTTGCAAGATCCCCGTTTTCCAAAGATACCCTGGCAGTCAAGCACGGTTTGATCTCTGCATTCGGGGGTATAGTCCCCCTTAAGTAGATAGAATATGGGGTATAATGGGGATCTTATTATAATATACCTAAAGCTATATTCTATCGACTTAAGGGGGACCATAATGCTCGGGAGGCTTTTGGCTGAGTCAGCGGCTTTGTCTTCTGCAGCGGGTTATCATTGGGACGAAGTAAGAAGCTGCGAGTCTCAGCCGCACATGGACTCTTACAGCCGTTGCCATCCATACGTGCTTGCAACTGCTGGTCAACATTTGGCATTGGCACTGTCTTGGCTTCCAACAGCACCCAGGGACAAGGAGATGATGAGCGCATCTGAATGCTTTGCATTGAAGTATGGCCTCAGCCAGGCAGTCTACAGTCTAAGCTCATGGGATCTACTGAGCAACCCCGAAAGTAGTCCCCTATATTAACCCCTACATAACCCACCTTTCAGGAGTTAAGACCCTAAACCCTCTTTGAAAAAGCCTTAACCCTAAACCCTAAATAAAGGGATGTTATACAATCCCCTCTTTTCGCCCCCTTTCAGGAGTTTAGACTATAGCTCATGTAACCCTAATATATACCCTAGAATCCCTATATTCCTCCCCTATATAACCCCCCTTTTAAGGAGTTTAGACTATAGCTCAGGTGATCTTCGCGCAACTCCGACGGGCCCGATATCGAGGCCAAGTTGCTCATCGTCCGAATGCCAACCCACAGAGTCGCCCCCGTCCTTGAAAGACTGGATTCAGGCTTTAGGGTTTGGGGTTTAGGGTTTAGGATTCAGGCTTTAGGGTTTAGGGTTTAGGATTCAGGCTTCAGGGTTTAGGGTTTGGGGTTTAGGGTTTGGGGTTCAGGATTCAGGCTTTAGGGTTTAGGGTTGGGGGTTCAGGGTTTAGACACGCGCATCGCTCACAGCAGGCACGGCAACGACTGTCTGTTCGGGTCAGCTCCAGCACATTGACTGGGGGCGGTTCAGGGTTTAGGATTCAGGGTTTAGGGTCTACGGTTGGGGGTTTAGACACGCGCATCGCACAAGGCAGGCACGGCAAGAACTGTCCGGTCCGGGATCTCACTTTGGAGCGAGTCAGCTACGTTCTACCAGCAACACTAGCTTCATTCGTGCTGACTAAGCAATGAAAACTTCTTTCAGTAGCAAACATGCAGCGAGGAGTACAAACAGAACTTCTCGAATTAGCCACCTGATATCAACGTTTAGGGTTTTGGCTCTTAATCTGGATTGCTGTTAAGGAACTTAAATTGAGTAACTACACTGCGGTTTACGTACGTCTTTCCCTCTATAGTGGAGAATCAGATGGAACAGAAAATGGAAAATGAAATGGAAACTCAAAAAATGTAGGGATTTAAGGAAATTAAGCTACTATAATGTGTATATGAAAACAATTAATGGGGTTTCCCCAATAAAGTAACCTAAATTAAGTTCCCTAACAGCAACCCAGAAAAGGGAAGGGATCGGGATCGGAACTGCATGAACTTAGCTGGGTCCGCAAAACCCAGCCTCTTTACGGTTTTAAATCCGTATGTAGCGCATGACGTTAACATCCCCTCGGAGCCATGCGCATATTTCAGGGAACCGAAGCCCGAAGCCTCGTACAGGTTTGCATTGCACGAGTTGGGACGCTCCGGAACTTCGCAGGCACGGCAAACCTGTTCAAAGGAACATGTGATGCGCAAATGCGGCAGAAAGCAGTTATAGCAACCACAGGAACTTAGTCCGGAATTGCAGCTATGCTACTTGCACTGCTGCAAGCAACGAGCACCAAGAGTTTGCTTCATGATTCATTGTATTAGATGATGCTGCTCAGCCGTCAAACACACGACATACGCCTCATCAGTCAACTCGACGAACCAGGGTGGCATCACCATGTTTGGCCATGAAGTACCACTGTACCGGTACCTGCAGCCCGGTCTGTCCACACAATGTTTGAGTGATGCGACAGCAAGACTGGCAGCAACAATGCTCGCAGGATTCACGTGATCAAGAAAAGAATGCTCAATGCTAACGACAAGAAAGCTATTAGCACAACAAATGTCACAGCATTCGTAAGTGTGGTGTAAGCAATGGCCATTCTGACAAAATCGCAAGCTTCTTGGTCCGGGACGTGCACGTGCAGCCCGCCGTCTCAGTACAGTTTAGGCATGTGGTTCCTGTTGGTGTTATTATCGATCCGGATTATTCTCGTTTTAGTCTGTAACTATCGTTGTGATGCAGCTTCGCTGTCGCAGGGGTTGTCATCCTGTCATGGATGCAGTGACGAAACCAGAGCAACATCAATGCATGCAACAAGTCTGAGACATCAAACTTTTCTAGGCCTAGGCAACTATGTTAGCTTCTAGGCACCAGGTGGGCGCTAGCTGACCGCTCAGTGTTTAGCACGCCCTCGACACGCTTGGAGACTGACACTTGTCTGGCCCAATCTGCCTGCCAATTTGCCCCGGTGAGTGACTAACAGCTTGGCATCGGACTGTCAGCCAACAAGCACTCCGAGGCAGCAATTTTCCATGCACCTGTCCAAGCACAACTTGTGCTGCTTTGCGGCAATAATTCAAGAAGTTGATTTCATGAAATTGAATGATAATATCTGACCTCTAAGCCCTCCCCCTCTTGTGAGAATGGTGAAACATGCACGGTCTTCCCCACCTGGGGTCGCTCCCAGTTCAGCTCATTCAAGAGCCTGTCGAACCTCAGCTAAGAGAAGCTTGCAGAAGGTAGCTGGCGGGAAATCCAGCAGCTCCCACTTGATGATCACTCGAGGGCTGTGAAGTTCACGGAAGCCATCTCAAACACACCATTTTTCAATCCGCTTTGCCATTCCTCTGGCAACTCTACTTGGCCGCATCCTATTGGGAGGTGTTTGTGCTGTTTGCCTCCACATCCTCTGCAAGATTGAAGGGAAGGAAAGGCACATAGCTGGCTGCATCCTTCACCGTGTCCACGATCGTATCCAGCAAACCCTCGCCCTGCTCGCCTTCGCTTGTCGAAGCTGTTGCTGCAGGCGTCGAAGGCGTTGCAGACGTTGGGGTGGCTGCATGGGCTGAGGACTGCGGGGCAGCATTGGACGTCTTGGCTTCTGCCTGAGCTGCCTTGGCTGCCTCTGCGACCTTTGCGGCTGCTTCGGCTGCCTTTGACGTGCCACTTGCGCTCGCAGGTTTTGCAGCCTGTGAAGCAGGGCTTGCAGAACTAGCCCCAGCTGCTGTCTTTGCATCTTGACTCGTAGAGGCAGAGGCGGAGGATTTTTGGTCGCCGCTGTCAACTGCCGAAGCAGGGCCATCAACGCCCCCTCCCGCGCTGCCTCCTGCGCTTCCTGAGACGCTTTTTGCTGCGGTCCCTGCTGCGCTTTTTGCTGAGCTCCCCGCCGCGCTTCCTGCTGCGCTTTTAGCTGCGCTACCTGCTGCTGTGCCCCCTTCCAGTCCTGCACGCTGTGCCATGGTAGCTGGCGCTGGGGCTGGTGAGGCCACGGGCATGGAGGCTGCGGGTGACGAGGCCATGGGAGCCGAGGTTGGCTGAGCAATGGAGGCCGGAGCAGCGATGCGAGAGGCCTTTGCTGCAGTTACTGGTGCTGGGGCAGCTGCCGGCTTTGCCGGCTTTGGCAAGACGAGTGGCTTGAGCAGCGAGTCTGATCCACCTCCTGCTTCGGGGCTTGGCGCGGTTGATGCTCCTTGCCCTGCCGGCGGCATGCGCACAGGAACGGGGACTTGCACCTCAGCACAGCTCAATTTGACGAAACAGGATGACAAGCTTCCAAGCCAGCTGCTGTCACATGTTCAGCAAGGCTTCGGCTGGATTAAAATTATCAAACACTGACAAACCTGGTGTGCTGTGCTGCCATGCGGCTGGCGGTGTCGGCGTAACTGGCGGTGTAGGCACGTCCGGAGTGGCCAGCGCTTGGGCTGCTACCGGAGCAGCTGCTGCCGGCACTGGTGGTGCTTCCAGTGGCGGTGTAGGTGGTGCAGGTGATGTGGGAGGTGTTGGTATTGTTGGTGTAGGTGATTTGGCAGCCGGTGTCTGAGTAGCCTCTGCCTTTGGAGGTTCAGGAGCTGCCGGCTGCGCTGCCTTTTCTTCTGCAGACATTGGGGTTGCAACGGCCGCCTTCGAACCTGGCTGGTACTTGTACTTCAAGACCTGCACAGGGACGTGAATAAGCATGACTAGATAGGCTGGGGAGCAGCAAAGCGACAGTAACAGTCCACGAGTCTCTTTAAACAAGCACATTTGAAGCCGTTCTTGACCTTGCCGTCTTTGTCGTGCTCGTGAATGTGGATCACAATGTGTGAACCATCCTTTGTCACTGCAGCAACGGCAGCACCGGCTGCGGCAGCCTCTTCAACGGACTTCCCGTCCCTGATTGCATTCGCAGAGGCTGTGGCAGCGGCCTCTGCGGCTGCAGGGGTCAAGCCTGCTTCAATGGCCTTGGCCGCAGCTTCGCTGGCCACCAAAGAAGCCTTCCTGGAGTATCCTGCCTCCAACGTGCGGAGCGCATTGATCCGCGCTATCTTGGCAGCAGCTGGCGTGTAACCGTTGAGCAAGGCTTTCTCGTAGATTGCTGTGGCTTGGCCGTGGTTCACAGCTGTGTGGAAGGGCAGCCCCTCAGTGAAGCCTTTCAGAGCTTCAAGAGCCCCGGCATCTGCTGCCGCTGCTGGGAGCCCAAGCTCAAGGAGCTGCAGCGTGGCATTGGCCATGAACATGGTCTGCTCCTCGCTGTGCCCTTCTTCCATGGACTTCAACACTGTCTTTACACAGTGCTGATGCTGGTCGTCCACCTTAACCATTTTCGAACAGATCTCCTCTGCTCTTGCTTGGTCTGCAGCCATGGGGGCCGCAGCAAATACTGGCGCAGGCGCTGGTGCCGCCGCCAACTCTTGGGGCGGAGCATGCGTTGGTGTTGGGATGATGGCAAGGGGGACGAGTGGCATCTGCATGGGATACATTGGCATCCAAGGATTCGGAGCGACTCCCATCGGCATGGACACCATCACTGTTGGCCCTGGAGGGCCAGGCGGGCCAGGTGGGCCATCTGGGCCGTCAGGCCCTGCATCCCCAGCGGGCCCCACATCGCCCGGATCTCCCGGTGGCCCAGGCGGTCCCAGTGGCGAACTTGCCAGACTCGGAGAGGCAGCCAAGGCAGGAGCTGGAGCTGGAGCTGGTGCCTGACAGCTTGGGATACTTTGCCTAAGCACCTCGAACTTAAAAGCAGATTCCCAGGCCTGCGTCAAGCCTAACATGGCGCTACCACGCAGCTGGCCACTGGCATCTCCCACGTGGTGGTTGACAGAAAGCACCTGGAGCCATTGGCCCAGGAGCAGCGCCCCAGCGAGCTGGGCACGGCACTTCATTGCTAGAGCCCTTAGTCTCTACCTGGTTCCATGGTTGAGCCCAGTGGCTCCTGTGTCATGCCCAGCATTTGAAACAATCTGCAGCAAAGTCTGGGAGATCGGGGGTACGGGGCACATGAAACAGAACGCAAAGAAGGTGCTGCTGCTGTAGTCGCTGGCCATGCCCGCAGCTGCTCCTCCTTGAAGGCCCCGCTCCTGGCACAGTGAAGTCTGACTTGGATTGGGTGACTTGTGCTTTGATAAACTTTACCAACAATCAGTTGAAGTAGACCCCACATATTTATCCAATTTGAGAAAAAGAATGCGGGTTTGGCGCTTAGGGTCTGGAGGCAAGCCAACCCCTTGAGCTCTCGGACTCCTTCTCTCTATATACGCGCGAGAGCACAGGGACATGAAAGGTAGCAGTAAATCAATGCCTCTTTTGCATCCATGCAGCATCGCTAGCTGGTGAACCAGTCAGACATGTCAAACGACCAGCCGTTTCAGGATCAATCCAACTTTTCCGGCCCCTAGAACAACAACAGAGGCAGATGCAAGCAGCCCTGCCAGGAACAGACTGGAGCAAGACACTCCTGCCAAAACGGCTGTATCAACAAAGCTCATCTTGGCAGCCAGCGGATCATTGACATAACGAACGAAGATGTTCCTCACGTGCTTCTCTGAGCCTCCATAAGATGCCTGCTGAAGCCGGACAGCAGCCGCAAGGGTCTCCTCACTTGGGCCCGATGCCAAGTCCGCAAGCAGAGGCGGAAGAACTGCTGTGGGCTCCGGTCGCACGAAGCCATACCGCGCGTTTGGGTTCAGTGCGTCATCGCAATGGAAGCTGCCACGGAAGCTGCAGCAATTGACACCATACGCATACAAGCTCACGGGAGTCTGCGGTTTCATGGATGCATCTACGATCGGGGCTACACATATCAGGGCAGCGTCAGCTGCAGACTGGAAGCCGACAGATCGGCTGGCATCCACACCGCTGCCAACTGCAAAGTTGACAACGCCAGCATCCTTACAAGCGCTGCCAAAAGAATCCAAGCAGCAGCAGCAGCAGAGGCAGCAGCAGCAGCAGCGGCAGCAGCTGGGGGCAGCGGCAGGGGCAGGGGCAGGGGCAGCGGCAGGGGCAGGGGCAGCGGCAGCGGCAGCAGGTGGTGGTGAACTGCAACTACAAACCCTTCCAACTCGGACCCAGGGTCGAGAATGGTCTCTGCTGGCTGCGAGGGAACGACACTTCTGTAGGTTGCAGCTCCGGTGTAATGGTAGTAGAAGACGGAACTCTTGAAGTAGATGACAATGCCTGCTGTGCTCAATTTTTGCAACCGTTGCGGGATGTTGCAAGGCAAGCTGCCGAACTCCGAGCCTGTCACAAGGCCCAAGGCCGTGGAGGTCAGCATGAAGCGGCCAAGCCAAAGCTGCCACGGCTCCCTCCGATAGACCCTTCATGACCTCAACTTTCCACTGTCAGCATGGGTTCCCAAAGCCTCAATCATTTTTTAGGCTCTGACCCAGGTGCCGAGGCCAAGTGCTGCTCCCGCAAGGGCATAGACAAGAACAGGGTGCCAGTACAGGAAACGGTTCACCAAGAACAGCATGGCCTGGTGCAGATGCGCTCGCCGCCAAAGAGTCACTGGGAAGAATTACAACGTACCCTGAATAAGCCCCGTACCATGAACAAGAGCTGCGGACCAGAAACAAGAACCAACCTCGGTCAGGTTTCACAGGCAAGCAAGCGAGTCGCTGCAAAGCTTTGAAAGTTTCATCGAAGGGGCAATCTCCATGTGAACGTCTTGGGTGAGATGGCGGTCTGGAAAGCCTGCTGCCAGGCATGAGAAAAGCTTGGCATAGCATGGGCGCCATGCAACGTCGTGCAAAGGAGCACTAGGAACCGAGCCTGCTGCTTCGCGGATACCGATGCAAACTTGCTTCGTCCGAGTTCTGAGGGGACAGTAACATGGGCTGGCCGTGTACTGACTTCAGCTCATCTATGCTTACCTGCAGAAGATGCCTTTGAGAGTTGCATCCAAGGCTCTGCCCAGAAGAGGCTGTACCTCTTGCTCGCTGTGCTCTCGTGCCTCCAGATCCATTCCCCCAACCTGCTTGTAATCTTGACAGCACAGCAAGCCTTTACGTGTGTTTTGTGCAGCACTTGGGAGAGGGCCTGGTGGCTGAGCCAGCCCAGGGCTTCAATGCAAAGAGGGGCGGCTGGCTTGAGCCGCTGATACGCAACGTGCAGAGCTAGCCTTTTGCACAAACCATTATGCATGCTGCCACCTTTGTCAGCAGGTAATGCTGTGGAAGCTCCCAGCCACCTGCCTGTATGACACCCAACTTCTCCGCTTCTCGTCAGCAAGGACAGAAATCCACCCACTTGATCGGTCTTGGAACAGTCAAGCCGCCAACACACAGCATCCCTTGCAGCCTTGCAGTCAAGCACGAGCGCCCCGCTGTTAGCCGCGAGGGGCCCAATCCTGCCAGCAAACTTCAGCGGCGCCTGCAGCACGCGTGAGCACCGAATCCTTTGCATCTTTCAGCCGCAACAGCCATTACCATATCAATCCTCAATCCTCTTGCCTCTTTCAGGCCCTTCTCAATCGCTGGTGAAGGCAAGCGGCTTCTGGAGTTTGGGCGGCTCCTGGAGTTAAGAGAGAGATTTGCCTTTTGCTTAACTGACAGCACGGGTCGTGGCGCGCATTACTACTTGAAAAAAGATTGTGCCCGTCTTTGACCGTCTGCTGCCACCGATGCCTTGGATGAGGCTACGGCTTGGTATAGCACTGGGTCTGCTCGCTTCATCTTCTCAAAGAGGCCGGCCTGCAGCACTTCCAACAGGGCCTTCTGCTGAAACGGCTCCAGCAGGAGCACTTCTCTGCCTCACGATTCTGCAACCCTTCTTGAACAAAGATAAGTCAAAGAAACCACGCTAAAATGTAGCAGTCGGCCCAGGTCTGCCTTGGCCGTGAGGTTCGCTTCATGGCTCTGGTTCGGCTACCGGAGCGCTCACGCCTGCAAGGCAAGAGGACACTTGAGCTACAGTCTAAACTCCTCGTATCCCCCTTCATAACCCCTGTAGTACTCCCCCATATATTTCCCTATATAAGGAGTTTGGAGTACATTACTCATTTGATCACCGCAAAACTCCTTCGCAGGACATTTCTCATGGGCCTGCTCCGTGTCGCTGGACGAGGCTTTGCCTCTTTGGCGTCCTTCCTGCGAGACCTCGACCGCTCACGGCCTCACATGCGGAGGAACAGGGTAGAGCTGCAATCTAAACTCCTTGAAGGGAGGGGCTCTGTAAGGGGCTTGGGGATTCTATAGTGGAGTCCACCGGGCAGTCGACACATTCAAGCGTTTTAAACCCTTCCATGCAGACCTCCCGTCACAAATGAAGCCACCAATGCCAACTAGTCTTGCGGTAGCCCAGTGCTCCACCAAGCTGAGCACACGAAATCTAGACAAATTGTACTTTGCTACAGGTGATCCTTTTGCTTCTGCCACTCCTGGCCGGCCGAATTCGGAAAGCTTCCATGTTGCTTTGATCAGCATCTGTGCTGGAAGCTGCAAAGAGCTATGAAGCAAGCAGCTACATACATTGAAAGATTCGCTAGCCATGCCTCCGACGCTTGCGAGGGTCGCGGCCAAAAAGTGCGAAGCAGGACCAAATACAGCATCCACACGCCGCACCACTTGCTGCAGCGATCCCTAAGGGATGGCTCACAACAATTTTCTTCACGACAGGGTGTGTGTAACCTAAATATGCCCATACTCCAAACGCGCCCTTATCTGGCACGTTAATGACGACATGCTGCGTGGTCACCAGACCAACGGCGGCGGAGGTCGCAGCAGCCGAAGAGACTGACGTCAAAAGCGCCACATGCCCCGTGGCTCGCCGCACTTGAAAACTCCCACCATGGCCATGTAGGCAGTCGTTCGCGAAAGTTTCACAATTATAGAATATGAGACTGTATTTCCGACATTCTGCCAGAGCTGCCTCCGCTCTGGACAGGCAGCGGTCAGCATTGCCAGGCCTCTCGTACAGCTCGTAAGGCTTCAACTGCTCATCTGAAAGAGTCTTCTGCACAACTCGTCCAGCACGGAAGGAATTCTCGATGATGGCATGCCCAGTTGCATGTCTTCCTTTGTAGATAATGTGGTGGTCATATATCTTTCCTGAGAGGCGACCGCCTTTCTTCCAAAGGTGATCCCCTGGCTGGAATGCCATGATGCACGGCTGGATCGTATTTACTCAGCTGGCTGCCGTGCCTGGATCTATGACAGTGCTACAGACAGCTCAAAGTGTTTACAGTCTGTCTCTGGCGTGCTGTCACTGATGGAAAATGTTGCCATCCCTTATCCCCCTTGCTGCTTGCAAGACACAGGCAGGAGCAGTGATACAAATTAGTGTACAGCACAAACCAAAAAAGCTGAAAGATCAAAACCGCCCTACCCCGAGACCTAGGAAGAAGGACATGTAGCACAAGTCATCCTTTCATGTTCCAATTTCTGGAGACTATGCATGCTACATCTATTTGGAAAAGGTTGCCTTTGTCTCGACCACCATGAGAAGCGTCACCTCTACGATGGTCCCCTCGCAACCTGCCAAGCTTGCAAAGGCCTTTACACAAGCAGCACCAGAACGCTGCCTCGCAGCTTTCTGCTTCTCCAAGAAACTCCTCAGGGGTTATCTATACTGATAACTGGATAACACCTACTTACTGTTTCACTGCTTTCTTGGAGCCAGACGCAGCTTTGGCAACTGCAGCACTCAGATCCCCTGATGTCAAGGGCACCACCGGCTTTTCCCTGACACCCACGTTCTGACCTCACTTCGCGCAAGGTCTGAAAAAGGAAAGGAGGCTGATCTTAGCGGGAGGACCAGTCGGATGCGAAGAGTGATCACACTGAGCATCCCCCTAGCAAAATGTGGCAGTTCTAAGAAGAGAAAAGAAACCGAAGCAGGATTCAAAACACGGCCTGAGTCAAGCCTGGTGCTCCAAGGCGCAAGAGCTGCTGCAAGGACCTTGTGCTAATCGTATCTGCCAGTGATTACCCTCCTCTTAACTAACATGGAACCTCAAACGGACGCTTTTGAAAAAGGACAATAGTCAGTCTACGTAGGTTCTCTTCTCCCGTTCCATGTTAATTTGGGAAGGGTAGGCTGTACGTCCAAAAGAGCAAGAGCTGTAGTAGGGGCCCGGCATAGCAGAGGCATGGGTCACAATTAGGCACCTTGCCTGGAGCCCCTTCTCAGCTCACCGTTGCAGCAGCCTTTGCTGCCCTTGAGCCCAGGAATCCCAACACGGTCGAAGGTAAGAGGGAAACCCCATAAAAGCCCTCTTCAGCACACTGCGATGGCACAAATGCCAATCATTCTCTCCTGGCGTTGGGAAGCGCATCGGGTCTGAACAGTAGGCCGCTCGGAAAATGGCCTGGCTGCGGCTAGACGCCGCCACTCAAACAGTTGGGGTTTGCTCAGATCAGAATCCTAGCTCTGTGTCCTTGCTGCAGCAAGTCCATGACTTATTGGTTCTGCTCTGACTCGATGCCTACGAGAGCTTTGGCTGCTTGACATACTTCTGGCATGATCACAACGCCAGCACTCACCACCCGCGTGTCCTTTCCAGCTTCCAGACCTCTCCATGCAAAGAAGTCCTAGAGCACCTCTCACCACATGCTTCGCGCATGAGAACCAAGTGCCGCGGCCTAGTAGCCCTGGACACTCCTGTCCGTTCTGTCTGGGAAGGCTTCGTCCATCCTAAGTCAACCAGTTGCATGAATTGTCCAACATTTTTGCAACATCGGTCCCCAAGTTGTCGACGCCCGATCTACCCAGTAGCGAATCGTGTCGTCAATCTGAATAAGATCCAGCTCCTCTGTTGAGAAAGTTATTGGCAAAGTATCGCAGTTGCAGATCCTGGCCTGCTGGAAGACCGTCTTGACGGACACAAGAATCTCTCGCTCCGACCGTCGAAGATCAGCCTGAGAAATGCTTAGCTTCAGTGCCACGTGTGCTGTCCGTGTCGTCTAACCGGCGAGAAAGTCAAGAGACTGCGCAGCTCCCGCAAGCTTGCTCATATTTGCAGACACACAGCAACCCGAGCAACCAGAGCGGATGCACATTTTTTCTGAATGCTCACATACGGCCTTGTCTGGTGTCGGCAAGCTCTTCTTGCCCAGCTAAACACTGTCTCATGTCCCGTCTTTTCGGGGAAGCTGACAAGCCACCTCCCAGACGAACAGTTCAACGAACGCTGCCCGATTGAGATGTCCAAGAACTCTTCGGGCTTGATGAATTCATAAAAAGGCATTATGTGCAAGGTCTTCTTGCTTGCCAGATAGTCTACAGTGCTACTTTACAACACAGCACATCCATGTGGAGATGCTGACAGCCTCCGTGTGTAATGAAGCCTAATGAAGCCTCACTTGCATTCCATGCTGCATTTGATGCACAGGCTGATATGTCCATCGGAAGTCCCTCATGTCTGGGCCTGCGGCTATTGCCTGGGACGGTGTCATTGCACGGTGCGACTGATGGAGCACACATGAAACGCAGGGAGGTGACTGCACCACTGGTGGATTTGCCCAACGGGCTGGCGGCGGACTGCCGGCCAAGCGGACAGCCGCACTGGGTGCAATGCTAGCGTGTGGCGGCGCTCTGGCAGAACAAGAGCCAGGCACACGCCCCCGCGGTGAGGAAATTGTACAAGAGCATCCAACAGGCAGTGTCAGTGTCTTTGCTTGGTTGTCTGCTCTGCCAGACTGTGGTGGAGAGATGCTCGCAGCAACGTCCGTCAGCTGCCCCAGTCTTAGCTGGGGGATCAGAACGTTGCCTGCCTGCCCCTTGACTTCGCGTCCCGCAGGAACACTGGGCGCGGCTGGCGCAGAAGTGCAGGCAGATGCTGGAACCCCACACAATCTAGCACCAGATGCACTCTGAGCACTAAGAGCCTGCTTCTGCATTTGCAGCTGCAAGACCTCAGCTTGCAGCGCATCCTTCTGCTGCTGGAGCTCAGTGGCCTCAACGCGCAGTCGGTCATTGCGGACCGACTGCGCCTCGGCAACCTCATAATGCGGTAACGTCTCAACTTTGGCCTGCAGGCTGCTGATCAGGTCCTCCAGCTGTGAAAGCCGATGTGCATCCACCTTTTGCAGACCAAAAGCAGCATCTTCCCAACTGGAGGGATCGTCCCGAAATGCTGGCTGCAAGTCCCGGTATTGCAACGCACTGTGCATGCCAGCGACTTTGTCACACAACCGTTCCACGATTCTGGTCTCAATGCTCTGGCTGGCACTTTGATGCATTGGAACTGTGGTAGCCGCACTTGCCGTCTCAGCAGAGCCCTCTCCCTCGTCTGACTGCCAATTTGCAAGGACCTGTTGAGTGGGGATGGTGCCATCATCAAATTGCAAGGCAATCTTACTGATTTCATCGCTTAACTGCTGCAGAATTTCTTCAAGTCGGTTCTTCGAACTGGGAGCTGCCCTCTGCGCTAAGAGCGCAAAGTCGAGTCCAAGCAAGTTCTTGCCCATGTCAGCTGTCGCGCTGGTCCCCTCTCTTGATGCTGCCTTGCCTGTTGGGCTTGCCTTCCGCCCACAAGATGCAGCGCCGCCAGCGCCGCTGGCACGTGCAATAGCTGCCCTGGCTCTGCCCGGCAAGGAGGTCCGCCTCCCTTGCCCTGATTTGGCCGCTTCCTCGATCTGCTGCAGATTTGCCGGATTCGCTGTGCTCACAGGCATCTGGCTCGGGCCCTTCCTTGTGCGCGGTGTGCCTACCTGTGGTCTAACAGCTTCTGTCTGTCGGAAAGTTGCCGGCCTCTCTCGCGCAACATTGTCCCTAATCTTTGGGGAAGTTGCATAGCCGCCTCTCCTGCCTAGGTTTGCAGAAGCATAGCTCCCAGACATGAGCACGCAGATCAAGAGCGACACGCCTCTCTACATTCTCTCATGCACTTGACCCTATATGTGCTGCCGACCAAAAAACCCAGGGACGAGTACAAGGTGTCACTACAAAAGATCCAAAATAAGACTGGAAACAGTCTAAAGGCGACAACTTATGCTCATCAAGTAAGGGGTGCAGATGGGAGTCGAACACTTTCGATAACTGTGAGTTACTCTAGACGGGGCGATGATAGCACCATGGTCAAAAGACCGCTGTGCAGACATAAATTCTGCGAAAACTACGTGGTCATTGCATCAAGAGCTCCCTAAAACAACAAAACTTGTTGCGTTCCATGTTGTATTGGACTCTACTGCTCAAAAACTGAAACTGTTGTGGCAGGTTGCTACGTTACATGCCACAATACGGCTGCTTCCAGCAAAGATCTCGAGCACACCTCAAGTGAACCCTGCTTGTCGCACCCTGTCCCTTGCAATGTCCTTGTCACGGTTCAATGCCTAATCTGATCTATGCACCCCGCTCCCTTAGCCACTCCCAAGGTCTATCCTACGCCAGTCAGGTATATGCCACGGTTCGGATCCCACATGCGCCTCATAACAGAATCTCTGTCTCACCCTGCCAATGATTGAGTGGACCCAGGGAAATCCTCACAACCACTAATTTGAGCTGTAGTGGTGTGCCTTTCCGTTCATGTGAACCTGGTGGCAAGGATTACATGCTCTTCTGAGCATTTCTGAGCTCTAGGCAGCAGCCTTCGCCAGGCTACTTGCAGGCACTCGGTCGGGGTCGGCTTCGTCGGCTTCCTCCAGGTCTTACAGATATAGGATGTTACAGGAATTACAGTATGATATGCGGACAGGGTGGGGGCGGCCATGTTCGACGTCTACGGGACGAATCAGGCACCACGTCTGAGCGGAAGCAACACGAAGTGCCTTGCCGACATCAGCAAAATGATAGGGAGCGTGATAACAGCCATGAGGATGATAAAAAGCGAGCGACAGCCACCGGAACAGTTGCAAGACTGGCAAAAGCGATTGTCATTGTGCTCATGGTTTGTGCAGTCCATGGAAATGACAGCAGAACGCGCAGGTGCGCAACCTGAGGTTCCTTGGAGGGTGTGAGAAGCTCTGCGCCAAGGATCGCTTCAGATTAGCCGTAGAGGAAACGCAAGACTAGGGTCATGTCAGAATGCAGGTGCTACAAATATGCTGCCCCCTGCCTGGCACACAAGTCTTTTGAGTTACGGGGCTTCAGTTGCAGGCCTCACTGCATTCACCACCCAAAAGAAGTCTGCGAGTCAGCAAGGCGCTAGGTGGGCTTACATGTCTTAGATATAAGGCGGCCTTTCTTGCTAGCACCCGTGCCTGCCGATGGTATAGCTATGTCTTTGTATTGCCGTGTTTCGAGCACAATGGTTGCCATCAGCCTTGTATCTATTTCATGAGCTGCCATTTGCGTGAGCCATATTTTTTTTCTTAATTGCTGCTGCTACCACTACAAAGGAACCTCCCATGCAGCTCTTTTTTTCCGCAGCTCAACCGATTCCATACGAGCTCTTTATGTACACATCGCGCAGCTCTGGTTTAGCGCAGCTTTAAAACTGCTGCAAGTGGAGCTTTGAGGCTTGGAAATGCAAAAGGCCAGGAGGCAAAGTCCTAAGCGCCCCTTCCTGAGCCTTCCTCTGGCGAGCCGCTGCGAGCTTGTCTGATGCAGATAGCAGATGGTCCTGCTCTGGGCCAGTCACTTCCGTATTAGTTCGTTTTCGAAAACCAGGCATGCTGTAGAATGGCCGTGGTATCTGGTCGTTGGCAGGGATCCCCAGCCAGCATGATCTTGATGAGTTCCTGAGCAAACGCGAAAACTGCGAGATGTCCTTCAAAAGATAACGCACGGCATGAGCCCCAACGACTAGGCTTCAGACCTTTGCCTCGCTTGACAGCCTGGGCGAAGGCGGGATATGCTTCAAATAACTAGCACGTCGTGTTCTCCTCAAAGGCGACTAATGGCTTGCAGCCAAAGAGCGCCTCAAACGCTTCAGATTTGTAGAATTTGCCCTTTCGCCGCATTTCTACCCCTCCGGGCGTGCAGGCATCGTCGTGAAAGGGTGGGCACTGCATCAGCATCAAGTACATCGTACAACCGAGGCGCCATATATCTGTGCCTACGGCTGGCACCCCCTTTCTATTCGTGCCCAATTCCGGGGGCATGTACCGATCAAACACTACACAAAATTGTGTCTCTGATTCTTCGTGGACGAACTCCCGGAAACAGGAACAACCAAAGTCGATCAGCTTCCTGGGCGTGCAAGTCATGCAGGAGGAGTTGAGTGCCATTGGCCCCTTGACTTGAACAAACTGAGCCGTCCGCAAGTGAGCAGTCCCGTCGTCAACATTGCCCACAACCATAGCATTCTCGGGTTTGACGTCGCAATGAATGACGTCCTTGCTATGGAGGTGCTGCAAGCCCTCCACAAGGTCACGTAGCAGCGGCCGCGCTTGATCTTCAGTCAGTTTCTTGGTGCATATGATGTCGAAGAGATCCTTACCAGCAAGGTACTCCATGAGCACAAAGATGGTCGTCTCCGACTCAATCACGCGCTCGTAACTCACTATCCTGGGATGCTTTCCAACTTGAAGGCGGTGAGCATAGAGGTCGTGCAGAATCGCGCGTCTTTGTCTTGGATTGCCCATGGTGTACATTTTTAGCGCAAACTGCTCTCCCGTTTCCAGTTCCTTGCACCTGTAAGCACAGTCGCGCCCCTCCCCAATCTTCTGACGCTTTGATGTCTCAAAGAGCAGCAGCTTGCCTTCCTCTATGGTGCCAAATGTAATCGTATCCTGAAGATGCCAAGCACGGGGGAAAATCAGCACTGCTCACTCCTACATGCTGGAGATCAGAGCCGACAAGCACATTTCTATCTATCCGTGACTTGCGCGCAACTATGCCCAAAACTTCCCTACCTACTCTCTGTACATGCTTTGCCGAACAGCAATTCTGAACTGCCAGAGTCTGCACCTTACACAGTTTGTTGCGCATAGGGTTCGCGGTGCAGATTACTTCAGGAATGCCTTCTGACATTTCGTGATTCAGTAATACCCCTTGACCCAGAAATTTGAGCACGGCCGTCTCCTAACGCGCGCCTCATGAAGGCTGGCGCCAGTCATTCTGGTGAGACCCTAAGGGGACCCGCAAGTCTCCAAAGATTTGGTGGAGTTACCAGGATTGAAATACTTCGTCGGTTGGGATACCTCCCTTCAAACAAATGTTAAACTCCACGGCCAACATCCACCATCAGCCTCAACGCCACCTTCGACTTCTAAGGGAACGCATGCTGTGCAACTGTTGCCAGATCCCTTGCGCACCTAGTCCAAATAGTGCTCCTAAATACTGGAACTGGTATACAGATGGTTATGTACTATCATTGCTGCCAAATCTTGGCACGTGTATCGTCTGCTGCCGTTCTAACACTTTCTAAGGAACCATGGAAGTAGTGTGGCTGATGTCTCAGGCCAACACATGTGTAAGCATGAGGTGGGGGGTGATACAAGTTGAACAAACCTGTGTTTTGGAAACAAACACTCAGCCCAAGCAAGTGTGATTTCAGAAACTTTCCGGAAAGCAGAACACGGATTAGAAGACTGCAAACATGAACATCAAAAGGAAGCATGTCAAGAAGACAATGACATCAGCGATGAATGCTCTAGAAAAATTGGCAACTTCTTATTTCAACAAGCACCAGACAACCAGGGCCAAGTGATTCAAAATCAAATAGTATCTGCTTCAAGGACATCAAGCCACCTGGAAAACAAGGTAGTTTCCAGAGTTGTGGGACCCAATACAAGCCCCAAAATACTACAATGGCTATCACGGAGGCTCCCAAAAAAAGGGCCCCGAATTTCTTTGAACCCTCCAAATTATAGTAGGAGCCCAACCAGCCCTAATTATATGGGGGGGCTTAGTGCAGGGAAGCTGCCAGACTGAAGCCGAGGTTGGACACGTGGCAGAAGCCTTGTTTCGTTTCAAGCTAAGTATTATAGGGATGATTTGTTTCGGCTTAGGGATGTTACCCCAAATAACGGAGCATCAAGTGGAAATTTTGAATTGAATGCTGAGCGAGCGGGCTCTGCTCCATGCGGGCGAACTGTTGGTGTGAGCACATACGTAGGCGCAAGGCTGACTACGACTCGATCCACATTGGCGTTGCCAAAAGGAAGGCTGACCAGGGTCAGGTTTAAACCGTTTGGTGTCTTCTGCTCAGGATGCTACCGTTTGAGGTGTTCTCAAACCACTTTTCCTTGCACTGTAAGCAAACCTGGCTGTCCAGCGGGACGGGCTTCGCCCCCTCATGTGGGGCGGATACTTTCCTGCGATCAGCATGTGATGCTGCGCAGCTGGAGTGTTCAAGAATCTCAAGCCAGCTGTGCTTGAGAAACATTCCTAGCTGAAGCAAAGCACTTTGGAGAGATTAGCTCTGCTAATGCCTTGCATTTTTGTTGCCTGGGGGGCCGGGCTGCAGCACTGCAGCACTTGGATCCCACTCACAAATACTGCAAAAAATCGATCAATTAACAGCTTCATCCGTTTATGGTACTTGCGGCGGTGGGCCGGATACGCCAATCCCTCCCCTGGCCTCGACTTCGCCTTCAAAGTTAACCGGCAGCTCCATTAAGGCAGGTTGGGACGCGCCCGCGCATGACACCGCACCAATGTAGGTCCCTATAACCGCGGTGACTTCCTGCCCCCTAAAAGACGGTGTAGGACAACGCTTTCGGCATTTGTAGAGCCACGCCCTTGCTGTAGGCTCTGCCACGCAAAGCAATTGCAGGAAGACAGGAGCCTGGACGAAGTCCTCACATTCTGCATCTATCATTCGCACCTGTCTGAAACTAGAAACCTGGTGCATGTCTGACTGAGAGATCCCTTCTTTTGACGAGCAGCAGCTCTAACTACAGGGAAGAAACCGCATCGCGCAACCACTCTTTTTGAGAGACTTTCCAGTCCGCACGTTCCGGCTACAGGGCACAAATTGCATTGCGCAAAGGCGCGTTACGAGAAACTGCAGGTTTGCTCTCACGCACCTGGACTCCAGTCGCGGATAAAAGCAAGCAATCTACTAATAAATAGCTTTCTCCGTCGATAGCGGAAAGATCTAGCGAGGCAGGGTTAGAGCGCGCCCGTGCTCGACCCCGTTCCGACGTAGGTTCCCGACCTCCCGCTATAAAACTGCACTGCCTGTGATGGGGAACTTGAAAACCTCAGGAAATAAAAGCCATTTGTTGAGCTCCCAGTTCGAAGCCCGAATCTCGAGAAAGCAAACTAAGTGGAACGTTGATAGTCTTGCGCCGTCACTGTTCACACTTTGTTCTTTGGAGCAATTCGCTGTCAGCCTGTTACGCAATTACAACGACTGCTCTCTTCTGCTGCGTGGAAAGCACAAAGCCTACCACTTGCCTTCAGTGGAAGGCCCGGGAATTGGGACCCGGCACACTCGATTGCAATTTCCAGAAAACAGATCCAGGGAATCAGAGCTGCCATAAATGGCTCGAAGGAACGAAAAGAAGCAGCCAGAGCTGTTCCCAGCGGTTTTATCTCCCCTACATGAATCTGCAGCCGAGCAATGGTGGCTCATCAAATGGAAAAGAATGTGGAAAATTCAATGCAAACTTGGTTTGTATAGAGAGTTAGGGTAGGGGCTAGGCACACATGTTACAACGCACTAGTGTTTGCCGTCCTGATAACTTTGCTTGGATAATGATTATAGACTGGTTTTAAGTTTACTGTTTCCCTATCAGGTTTGAAGCAATTTCTGTGCCGCACGCACAGCAAGGCCAGAAAATCCAAACCAATGCCATAATCCCTAAAATCCATAACCTAAAAGTGGCGAAAACGTATGGAACCAAAGCCTAGGCCCAAATTCTCACCCAGAATCCTTGCTGGGCGCCGTCCTCGCGGAATCGCATGCGCCCAGACCCTGTGAAGGCTTCGAGACCTGGCAAGATCCAGATTGAGGGGGGCCCTTTGGAAACTTATGGAAATATATGGGCGTTACCCAATGTTACCTTCATAACAAAATGACCTCTTCGCGGAAATCCAAAGTTCCTTTCGCGCACACCATCGCGGGCTTTCGCGGAAGCAGGTTTGAAGCAAAGACCAAGCCTCAACTCTCGAAAGAACTCTTGACCCATACCGTACCCTCAACTCCAAAACCGAAGCTGTAATACCACAAAGCATGCCCGAAAGATGAAGTGGGGTTGGAGCTTACCCAAGCCTTAGACTCCAACACCCAATTGCAGAGGCTATGTCGTCTCCCATGGCTTGCAGTACTGGGGGCTTGCTCGGCCTACGCGACCTTTC
>CAJNIZ010000780.1:51504-74271 GCA_905231905.1 Symbiodinium pilosum | reverse complement strand
AGCCAGCCGTGGTCGTTTTATATAAAACTTCCACATGGGGTTTTCGGGCGATGCCCATATGTATAGTTTATACATATATAGATGGATTACACAAAGATCAGAGGGGTCTCTCTTCGGGAGTAATTGTGCCTGCCATTTGACGCTTCCTTGAAACAGCCCTGCTTCTTCCCCTGCTTCCCCCTAACAAAGAAAGTCTCTTTGCAGCAACCCCACTGGTTTTGAGAAACCCCATTTACTGCCACAACTTTCTAGGGTCCTTCTCAAGGCTAACAAAATCTCATTCATATCCCCTCCATCATCATCAGCAGCATCATCACAACCACCATTAGCTGCCCATCGCTGTTGCTTTCGCACGGCCCATCAAATAAATGCAACGGAGGCCTGCGCACCTGGTCTCGCATCTGAGGGACTTCGAAAAAATTGAAGGATTGAGATGGAAAAGCAGGCGAAGCTGTGGGAAAGAAACGCTACACTCAGCTACACTTTATATGCCTGGACTCCAAACTTGCAAAGTCTTCAACATCCTTTGCCACGCGTCTAGGAACCCGGGCATCCGGGGACGTGATACAGTGTTGACGGTCCATCGAATCAGGGCCCGAAACCCTGAAAGTTTCCCCCCTGAAGGCCTTTGATGCAGGTCATCATGCTCGCCATCTTGGACTTGACATTTGAAGCCTGTCGCATGGCCTGTAAGGGAGGCGTTGATTCGACGGGTACTTGATTGAAGGGTTGACCCTTGTTTGGAACCTATGCAATGCTCTCCGTGGTGCCACACAATGTGAGCATCATGATGATGTAGAAGCCAATAGGATTTAGAGCAGCAACAAATGAATTAAATCGCTGCCACCGAAGTTTCAAACCCATGTCAGCATCACGTCCATACTCCCAACATGAAGACACACATACACGTGCAGGTGCGCACGGCGGCAGCGGATAGGATGAAAACTAGCTTAAACTTGGAAGCATGACACACAGCCCAAACGGCAGAACCTCGCTGGCAGCTGTTTGCCATTTATGCACTTCTGACTGCAACTGGTCGGTGGTGGACTTTTGCTGCTCCACGACCATCTCCAGGCTCTGGGCCAGGCCTCAAATCAAGGGCTTTGCTCTAAATATTCCGATTTGGGCAAGAAATTCCACGTACCGTTTTTTGCTGCCAAGACTCGCATCCGTTCTGAATTGGATTCTGATGAGGTCCCCAGCTCAGCCAAACAGCTTTCCAGCCTGCTACGTTCCTCAGACAGTTCCGAGAGCCGGCCGTCCAGCTTCTGACACTTTGATTCCATACGGTGGAACTGGATAGCTCCACGGAAAGAACTTTGCAGCCAGCGCTTCTCCATAGCACTGGACTGCCCAACGATATAATACAGCCCGACGCCAGCAACAATGCAGAGGAAAAGATCTAGGAGCCAGGTGTTGCCCGCAGCTGCCACCTCTTGGACCCGCTGCGACACGGCGGGCAAGCCAGAAACTACACGAAGGATCTGAGACAGCTCCACGTCATCAAAGCCGTCGCCCTCGTCATCAACTCGACCAAACAGTCGCATGACTTGGTCCTTGCCAATGTTGAAGATTGAAGGATATATAGTTTTCTCTCACCATTAAGCTCTTGCCGTGCGAACAGTCATGCACACTGGATACAACCGCTAGTCGCTTCTAGTCTTGCTGTATCCGCGCTCGACCCTCAGCAACACAACATTAGAATATATGCTTCACCACGAAGATGCACTCAAGACTCTGAAGGTCAACACGCAAGCCACTAAAGGTACCGTGCCCGCCGTCCCAGCATGCACTCCTGGCCAACGTCGACTCCATTTTCTTGCAAAAGTATGGACAGTTCCTGCCAAATGAAACACCATCCATCAGAAGTAGGCGAGGCAGCTAAGCAAACAGAAGCTGTCCTTCGATGACAGGTGGTCATCATGGCCGACATCGAAAGCTGCTATGAGATCAGCTGTTCTGCGGCGCTCCTGCACCTTGAAAGCTGCGAGACACACAGACCCCCTAAAAACGCAAAATCCCTTCTGTTGCCTAGCAGCGCTGCAAGCTTTGATACAAATCCTTGCCTGGTGCCACACAGCACGCACAATACACGCTGCAAAAACCAAGAAAGCCACAAGATTTCGCGGCTTCCTCATGCCCCGAGAGACCTGAGCGCTGGTTGAATCCCAAACGAAAATTGAAAGTGACATCAAGCGCCTGATCATCGGTCTCTGAGCCCACTGCTGTCTTGGACACGCTCCTTTTCGAGGGTGATACCGGTGATACCGGTTCCAGCACTGCGGACTGTTTCGAAAAAAAACGTCTTCTCAAAGGCGATGTTGGGCTGGTCTCCCTCAAGCCTCTCGAAGGTGACGTCGAGGTCGACTCCCGAAACGTAGCTCTCCTCAAAGGTGATGTCGGAGATATCGGGGTCGACTCTGTAACCGCATCATCCATCCTTCCCTAGTCTGACCTACTGAGTGTTTGCAGTGCATTTGAGCCATGGCGTCTTTCGAGGCATGCACAGTGTACACATGAAGAACCTTCCCGAGAGAGGTTAACCAGCTTGCCTAGCTCACTTCTTTTGGCATCCTTCCTCCAAACTACAATCATTAACCCATACCAACCCCCGACAACAAGCTGGGTGGCCACGAAGGTTAATACATCAGATTGCCTAAGACATAGGCAGGCCTCCGCCTGTTTGAACCGGTTCAACCAGCGATTGCACTCCGCAATCGCGGTTTGGCAGACCGCGGTCTGCAGCATGTCAGAAGCACAAGCCCAGGCCAAGAGAACAGCTGATACACGCCTCGTTGTTCCGGGAAATGCGATAATTGCAATTCTTCCAGAATCGATTAACATAGACCTCAAGCCCAGATGACTGTCTGTCAAATGTATAGCTGGAAAGCCAATTCAGCTGAGGTAAAGGCAGCATCCATAAGAAAAGAATCTGTACCGCCACAGCAGCTAAAACGAAGCAATTGAACCATCTGACGGTGGGCAAGCAGGTTCTGCAATTCAGTGCCAACAACTCCAACAAGGCGCACCTTCTCTATTTCGGATTTTGAGCCCCAGTCCTCTGACTCGCGTGGTGGCAGAATTCCTTCACGCTTAAGATGTCAGATAACGATCCAGGATCAATCAACGATCCATGCTGCTCGCGCAGGTCCCTCGTTGAGGCTGAAGACAAACTCCATCGGCGCTGTTGACAACCCTAGGTCCTCTCCAGTCTCTTGATACTGAAAGCTTCAGGACAGGATCCAGGGCCAGGTCCTACCCTACAGCCTGAACCTTTGTGTGCGCACGCCCAACCCCCAAACCTAAATCACCCATCCAGCCGTGATAAGCTAAAGGAATCGCGGTAGAACCCTTCGCACGGCAAGACATGGCAAAGTGATCTCCTCCAGGCAGCTCTCCTTCACCCCGGCAAAGTCATCCTTCGTTGGTGGTCACGTGGTAGTGAGCCAGAACTAAGTGGAATATGCTGGACAGCGCCTCGTCTTCATCCACCGGAGCGAACGACAGCTGCGCCGCGGACTTGCAAGGTCAGCATACTTAGGACTGATGGTATCATGTTTCTCCACGGTGTTTCCGTTAACTGCAAGACCCAAACCCAAAACACATGTTGTCACGATCCCTCCCAAGCCCTGCAGGCTGGGAACGTTCACAGGCACCAGTGCGTTCGGGTGGGAAGTCTCTCGGCACTCGGAGGGCCCAAGGACGTAGGGCGAATGACCGATGGCAAAACTAGGTCTGGTTTCCGAGCAAATGTGCTACAGTCAGGAAGTAAACAAAGGTCTTGATCTGTTTACGGCAGCGCAATCTCCTGGAGCATTCCATCTGGCAGCCAAACAAAGCTTCGTCGCATGCCTCCGCCAAGTCCCCCTGTAGCCACTGTGGCCTCGCAGCTTTCTAGCTTGCAGCTTTCAAGCCGTTGTCCGTGTCACCTATCTCTTGATCTGAAGAAAAACAAGCAGCGCACACGAAGCCAAAGCGCTCCAGGTACTTGCCACCGTGTGGTTGAGGCCTTTAAGGATAGCAGCAGTGTTTCAGCACTGCGCATCTCACAAAATAATTTCAGACTACCCTGGGTCTGCTGCAAGTAGGCAGCCGTCAGCTCCATCCCAGCCTACAGGCACAGATAGGGTGGGTGGGGACAGCGGGCATGTCGTAGAGCCTCAATATCCTCAATGGCCACAATGTTGATGCCCATCTCAGCTGCTAGCTGAGAACGAGTGAAGCTACAAATGCACATTTGCAAGAGATATCTGTCACATCCTGCTACAATACCCCAGTTGAAGTTTGAATCCGGGACACAAATCGCTCAGGCCCAGAACCACCCATGCCCATTACAGCACCTTCCTGGCGCAGGGCACTTTTCCAGGCGTCTCATGACAATTTCGCAACCTCCTCTTCCAAGCCAAAAGGGGGTGAGCGGCTGCTTGCGGAACAGAACCCTCCGCACTGCCTTACCATAGTACGGCTCAACCCGCACGACTGGTTCTTCTGCTGCCTGCCATTGGAGGACAAGAAAAGCTTGAGACGGTTCCAAATCTGGAAGTTTGAGGGCACCTGCAGAAGGTCGACGCCTATGGCAAGAACGGGCCTGTCAAGCCGCAGAAGGGACGTGCAGCAGGTGACGATGTGACGGTGATGCTTGCACGCCTTCCCTCCCCATCCTCACACAGGGATCTTGACCTGACAGTTGGCAACTCGCGTGTCAGCATGCTCGAGGAGTGGATGTTCCGCAGGTCTTGGCGCCAGCTTGGCTTCATAAGGCCACTGCATGGTCAGAGCCAGAGCACCCGTCCACTCCTGCTCCAAACAGCTTTTGGGGGGAGTGGCCGGGAAACAAGCAGGTGGCCTCAAGGGAGGCACTGCCCTGAAGCTGCTCCATGTCATCCCTGACCTGGTTTCATAAAAAATGCTGCAAGCTCCTCCTGCAAACTCCTGGCCTGCAAAGTCGTGCCAGACATCTGGCCGCCACAGGTTGTGCAGCTCCTCACAAAGGCGTGGTATCGGATTATGGGTTCTGCCGTGGCTTTCTAGATCAAACCTACAGATGCAGGAACTCAATGATCAGAGCTCTACCTCGCAACCACAATCGCCGCAGTCAGTCCAGAGATACTTCGCCAGCTGTGGATCTGTCAGCAGCAATTTCAGCCTTCAACCGACAGCATCTCTCAGACTTTTGGTCTGCATATCCGGCGCCATACGCGGCTACCAAACAGCTGTGCTTCCCGCGGATGTGTCTCGGGAGCACTCACCCCGCTGTCGTACCAGTCTTTCCAGGCACTGGGCCTGTCAGCATACAATCTGCGTTCCCGGTCCACATCAAGTTTAAAGCATGCGCGCAGGGAGTTTACATGAAGGGCACGCACCTTTTCCGCGAGGGCTTCTGTGGGGTTCATTGCCAACAGACAGGTACACGGAGTGATACTTCGAATGTATGCTACATTGGCACAGTCACAGCACTTGCCGTGCAAACTTGGAGAGCTGGCCCAAGAATGTCAAGCATCAGCTGCAAAGCTAAGAGCATCGAACATGACAACAAAGTGACTGCACCCTGCAAATGGTATTAAGAGCTCAAGGTGAAAGCCATGGTACGAAGCATAAGGGTCCCAGGGTTGGGGCCGAGAAAACACCTTCGATGATGCAAAAGCTGTGACCATGTCAGGCCCTATGCGAAACGGCAGCCGTAAGCTGCTGGACGGCTTCGGAGCGCTCCGGAGGCGACGTCCCACTCCGCAGCTGCTCGAAGGCAAGCAAGTTCTGCACCTTGCTTCCAGCTGCAAAATAATAATCGCTACAGCAGCACCAGGGCAAACCATACGCACAGCAAGATGCAGCACCTAGCATCATACCTGCTATAACAAGAACAACCACCATAAGAGTTCATAACGAGAACATAGCGGCAAATCCAGGATTCAACTCCTCAAGGAAATTGCACGCAGAAAGAAAATCCACAACATGCAGCTGAGCTGCGGCAGCAAAGAACCTGCAACAGCGGACAACACATGCTTTAGCTACGAAACTGGCATACTGGGGGGCCAAGCAACTGTTGAGAACTACGGACGCTTCGAAACTGAAAACGACCGAGAATCGATCCAGGCTTTATGTAAAGTGGAAGTGCGCGTCAGCCCAGGCAATGACTCGCCGAGGGAATGTCTTGCGAAACCATCGAAACCCGCAAGCATGTCTGAAAACGAATCTGGGGAGAGTTTGATATCACTTTTCTACGCCCAAAATCTAAAGTGAAGACCACTTGCAGCAAAGTGACGGACTAGATGCCTCTTGATGGTGCACGGCACTCCTCGGTCTTTTTCCATTCACATGGATAATCTGCCCAGCATTTATCACTCGCAGGGCTGCGAGAAAGGTACTTCTCTGTCCAAGCCGCATCGTGGGTGATGGCTTTTGGTCCCCTGCTGCCTCATGATCGCTCATGTGGCGTCTTGTAGACTGGATATACACTGACTCTGATTGCCCTCACTTGGCTTCCAGATCGTGCCTACTATGGAAACTTGAGGGACGGGCTGGTTGTCTGGAGCTTGACTGCGGCATTGGCAACAGCCATGTCGACTTGCAGGAGCGTGCAGAACTCTTGCTTGGAGACGACAGGCCCACGTAGGTCCTTGGTTCTCTTTGTGCTGAGCAAAGGCATTTCAGGCGAAATTAGCAGACAAGGGCTCAACACAGCATGTTTTGAGGTGTCTCTTCCTCTGCTGCACTGGGAGTGTACATGTCCAAATTAACCTCATGAAAGGAGTCGGTAATGACAGTTGCATGCCAACAACACGAGCACACACGAAAAATTGCCACCTTGGACTCTGAGTCAACTGGCGCTTAGAGATAGGCTTGGCACGTTACGACGACATGTCTTTCAACTATGGAGCTCAAATGGGCGAAAGACACACGAATTCACAGAGGTGTCTGTTACTACAAATGCCGGAGACTAGGGCGAAGGGTTCATGATGCCGTTTTCTGCGGGCAACGCCAAACATGTGATCACCCTGCACCATTCTGTACGCCAGCGGCTTCCATTCCAGGTACAGTTTCAGCTACAAGTGAAAAAGCGGTCCATCTCTTAGTGTGGCGTGCACAGTTAAGTTATGGGGGATGATCCAGAAATACGGAGAGTCTTCAACAAAGAGGAGACGGCAGAGGGCATTCAAACTCAGCACCCTGATGGCGCGAGGTTTGCCTCTGAGTCTGCATGCCTCACGTCATGTTGTCGTCAGATTTGGTGCACGTCCGACAACGGCTCGACAGCTGAATTTGATGATCCACCAGCAGGGCTTAAGTATGTTTTCGAACTTGGAAGTGTACGGACTCTGTGTTCTGTTGACAAAGCGGGGAGACGATTCACAGGGGGAGGGTTCACAAGACGAGTGCATGGTGAAGTGCTGAGCCGAAGACCCGCCCAAGCCCGTCACGCAATCCTCCAGATGTCTGGTGGCTGCTGCCTTGGTTCTGCCAGTCTAGACAATTCAGATCATATCTCCCAAGTCATTCGTAAAAAGCAGACAGTATTCTGCCCCGAAGGTGGGATAAAGATACTGCCAGCTGCGGCATCGGTTGCCAGCTGAGCACGAGCCGCAGGAGCCGGCCTAGAAGGGGAGGCGGGCATAACCCGTTCCTCCTGCTCTCTGGCTTGGCACAGCACCTGCAGCTCTTGTTGACAGCCAAGCTTCAATAACTTGAATGAATTCTTGAATCAAGTTCGAACCTGCAACGCCGCTAGCTCCAGTCGGAGCTCCTCGCGCTCCAATCTCGCCTGGTCTCGCTCGAGAAGGGCCCTGTCCAGGGCTTGGCGCCACTCCTCCTGCCGTCGGTCCGGCTCCGGGCTGCCGGCCGAATATGGCGGTCCAGTGGAGTCCTCGCTGCAATTGTCCCTTGATCGGGCGCAGAACCTGGATGCTTCCATGCACCACTCTTGCTCCGTTGCAAGCTGCCGCTCCAGGCGCTTCACTTGCGCTTGACTTAAGGCGCGGAGCTGCTGCGACTCAGCCAGCTCTGATCGCAGCTCTGCAACTTCTGCTGTCAGCCTCTCGTCGCTGCGACACTTCCGAGTGGACATCGTCCAGGCTTCGAAACAGGCCCTCGCCAATGCCACAGCAAAGTCATCGAACACCCTATCTCCTCCCATCCGCCAGAGTTCAGCGGACATGGCAACGACATCCGAAACAAAGAGTTGACTGATTGAGTGAGATGTGTGGTTCTTTCACTCCCAGGCTCGGTTTCTTCTAACGGCTTGCAAATGCAGTAACACTGACATCTTCCGCGCTACAAGAGCAAGCTGGAGACATGCCAAAGAACGGATCACATGTGGCGCCTGCTTGTCATGAAACTATTACTACCTAGAGGTTGCTGTTCTGAGGATGGGGCTTCGTTGACCGAGATTCTTTGATCACCTCAGCAAGCTCAAAACTGCTAAAGTTCAAGCAACACACCGAGAAAGACAAGCACGGCTTTAGACATTGAAAGGGCTGTTCTTTGTCTTCTTCGTTTCTGGTTTCTGCTAAGCCTGTACGCAGCGAGTGAGTACTTCTTGTGTTGGTTGAACGAAGTAAGATGACGATGACATTCCTTTTTTTGAGTACTATAATACGAGCACCAGAAAAAAGACATGATCTTACTCGATATCCCAATTTAGAACACTACCCAAGTGGGTTCAAACACCCGTGCTTGGTCATGCGTAGCAATATAGTTATAGACTCCCGGTATCCTGCTTCATAAGCCCTAGAGTAGTACCCTATATAATCCCCTACATAACCTACCTTCAAGGAGTGTAGACCCTAAACCCTAAACCCCAACCCTAAACCCTAAATATAGGGGGTTACATAATCCCCTGTACAGCCCCCCCTTTTAAGGAGTTTAGACTATAGCTCATGTTTAGCTGATGAGCTCCAGCGGGTGTGCCTGGAAGGCCAAGGCTGCGAAGTCTCCACCTTCCAGCTTGTCCGACAAAGCCTTGGTTATATAGGGGGTTATAGACGGATATGGAAAATAGAATGGAAACTACTATGTTATAATAGTAAATATAGGGGCTACGTAGGGTTATATGAGCTATAGTCTACACTCCAAGTATCCCCCCAAATAACTGCCATAATACTCCCCCATAGAATCTTCTTCATATAACCCGCTGTAAGAAGTTTACAGACTATAGCTCAAGCTCAGTCCCCAAAGGATCTGCCTGCCTATCGGCATCACAACCTTTCATGGAGGCTACGCATGGCTGGGTCCTGAACCTTCTCTGGCTGCATGATGGCAGCGTTGTCTAGACGAAGCTCACATATTGTGTCACCTTCGCTGAACCTGATTCTGTACGGGCGCCAGCTGCAGCTGAGACAAACACAGCATGGAATCCACAACTGAGTTCTGGGCGACTGCGTGGCAAACAGCCCAAGGCCTTCACCGGCTCGGCTTTCCCGAACCTCAGCAACCTGTCACAGGAACGTCGGCGAAGAGAATTGATAGATACTGGCAGATGTCGGCAGCTTGTGCATCGCCAAGTTTTGCCGGCGATGCAGCGGCCAGGCCAGGGCATGCTCCCTCCATGACATATGCCTGGCCAAGTCGAGCCTTAAACCTGATGCGAAACGTTTGTTACAGGCACCACCAAGGATCCGTCCATGGATTCTGCCGAAGCAGCCCTGCGCATCACCAGCGACCTCAAAGGCTTACAAACAGGTTGCAACACATATTGAACTCTCTCGAAGCACCACGGGCAAGTCCCAAACCGTCTTCTCGCCACTCGCCTCTGCCCTTACCGCACAAAAAAACCAGGCTGAGATCTTGCAAGCATGCCTACAACGCAACACCGACAATGGTTCGCATGGTCTGTGAAAGAACGCCGTCAAGCTAGGGAAGACATGACTTGACCCCTCTCCTGCGCGAACTGCGCAAGCAGTGAGCGGGAGGGCCATCCAGGCATGGCTACCTTGCCTCCGTGGCTGCAAGCTTGGATTCAAAATTGTCTGAGGCTTTGCCCGCGTTGTTAGGCACATCTCTGCCACTTGCGCGAGAGAGTTTGCCATCATGCATGACACAGTCAGGCACACGCTTCAAGTTCTAGGGTCCCAGTAGCATACCCATTCATGCAGTGCCACCACCAGGGGAATTCTGCAACAGTCCTGTGTACCCCAACTCACCAAAAGTTTCTCAGGTCAAGCATTAAAATTGCATGAGCCTTGGACCATTAAAAACCTCCATTAAGAATACAAATCATGTAAATCATGTAAATCACATTAGGGAATGACACAGTTCAAGCCTTAAGGATTGGGAAAAGTATGGAAAAAGTATGGGGTTTAGGTCTAGGGGCAAGAAGAGCTTGGGCCCTGCGCAGGCCTCGGTTGATGACCGGCATGTGAAGCACACGCAGGAGATCTGGATATCGCCTGCCCCAAAAGGCTAACCTCCGGCCCATCCAACCCAATCCTACCCAAGTGGCTTCAATGGGGCTTCCTGGAAACACTGTTAGCTTCACTAACTTGACGGATGTCTTGGCATTTTCTTCGGTGGACAGCAAATTGAGCCACGTCCAGGCGTGTGCCAAACTGAGCATCCCTCAACCATAAGATGTTCAGCGATGATACCCATTGAAATCGTTCTGTCAGAACCGAATCTTGCCCCATGTGATCCAAACCATGGCTCTGCTCTTTGTGGATGGGAGCACATGGCTGCATTTCAGGAAAAATGTAAATGTAAATGAATATGAAACCTTTAAACATTCCCGTGTCCTGTGGTGCTTCGGCCGGCAACCCCAGGAGGGCTCTGTCGGCAAGCGACGCGGCCTTGATAAGCCAAGGCATTGGATGTGGGGGTTGCAAATGAACCTTACATGAAGTTCCGCTTGAAGCCTGTCAAAGCTAAAGCACAGTACAACGATATAGGCTAGCGTTGAGCATGGAATTGCGGTGCGTTGTCACACCTCAAGTCCATGGAATAGTGGTGGCAGTGTGCTGGCCAGGGGGTAGCAGCAGCAGGATTAGCAACCATTTGCTCTGTGCTGAAACAACTGCAACAAAATCAATTGGCTGGAGACAGTGCACGCAAGGCAATACAAATCCAAAAGCAAGCATTAATCAATGCAGCTTAGCCATTCATTCTGGCAGGATGAATGCAAGCAAACAAACAATCAAAAATAAAAGCAGATGAGCAGCATCGGCTGCCACAAGAAACACCAGCAAAACAACAATGACTGCAGCTACTGTACCTGTTGCTGCTACCACAGCCGCTGTTGTCGCCGCCACCGCCTCCACCACACCGCTGCCACAATACCCTGAAAATGAGGCGGAAACTGTGCAGAGTTCGTCAATTTGCGAAGACGCAATCGCTGATATTGCTTGAAACTTAGCACCAGGGATTAGAATTCGTGTACTTGAAATGCTATTAGGTTTGAAGCTTTGCTCTGAAAGGCCTTGCTAGTGAGATAAATTTGCAGTCCATCTTCTGATGGAGCAAGGGCAGTAAGGGACTGTGAAGTCTGAAGTGCGTCACAAGAGGTTGATTCTACACATGAGCTTGCACATCACGAACAACAAGCAGCTGCATCTGTTCACCGCACGAAGAACGGATGATTCCAAGACCAAGAACATCTTAAAGCAAGAATCTTTCGGATTGCTCTTCTGATTGTTCTCAAAGAAACGAAGAACCCGCTCCCCCCTCCGCCCTGGCCACCCATGCCTTCTTTGCTCTGGCACCGCGTTCAGTAGTGTAGTTGGTGGAGACTGGGGTTGCCTGCTTCCTGCTGCCGCTCTCGATACGCGTATAGGACTCCCATAACTGACCACGACTGGTGGCATCATACTACTTGCTACTACCACGACAACGCTTACTGACTACTACAACCATAACAGCAGCGTGTTCGAAAAGCGCACGATGCAACACTTGCCTAAACATTGATCACACGGCATAGGAGCTTCGTGTGAGGAATGCTGTGAGGCTTCGGCAAATGCCTTAAGCTCCCGGCTGGAAAAAAGGCCAGGGACAAGCATAACCATAAATCATAAACTCAAAACGGGAAGCAGATCTGTATGGCAATTAATGAGCAAGAATAACGTCCGCCTCACGCAAAAGTGCTTTCGTCATTTACGGCTTCCTCAGGGGTAGGGTACACGTTCATCTCAGTATGACCACTTCCCTCTTACAGCACATGAGTTTTGAAATCCAAAAAATCTATCTAAACAAACCCTGGCCCTATCCTAATCCCTCTAAACCACTGCATGCTCCCAGTTTGCATGTCATGTTCCGTTTAGATTCTCCATGATTGGGATAATATGTCTGCTACAACCCCTTGATCCCCTCCAACCCAAATGCTGAGGATGAAGCTGGCGAAGCAAGCGGCAGCATTCCAGTTGAGCCCACTTCCCCCTACGAACTACATGGCAAGCTCCGGGCGCAGATCGAAGTTGGCACAGAAAAGCAAAACAGCTTTGGCAATAGGGCTGAGATGCTGGATGAGCATGCTGGTTCTGACCAGCCTCGACACCCTATTTTCTGCGCAAGCTTTGCAGGAGGCCCAGTAGCATAGGCCGGGCACAGCTGAACTGCATTCTTGAGTAAGTCCAGAATGCAGCGGATTGACCGCATGGGAGGCGCAGCATGAAAGCAACCTTCATCAGATCTCGCTGCGAACAAGTTTTCATAGGCCAGTGCCAGGCCTCTTCGGGGCCATCTGTGATGGCCTTCCGATCAGCCCTCGCGAGCTTTGATGGCCAAAGGGCCATCACCTGAAGATGCACGAGGCAACATGTCGCGCAGCCCTGGCCAGGCTCAAAGGCTTTCACAGCTCTCTCTCCCGAAGAGAAGCAGCAATCTCTTTTCCCCACAGCTTCCGCACTTAAGGGATTACCCTTCAACTCCAGATCTTGTAGATTTGGCAGCTGCCAAACCTGCGGCAGGCCCGAGAGCAAACAGCAACCGATTCGAGTGGGATGGTTAGCATGGAATGAAGGAATGGCTTATAATATAGACTTTATACAATAGAGGATACATAGAAGGACTACAGTATTAAAGGGGTTCCTGAAGTTTTGGCCCCATCCAACCTCCGCTGGTATCGAGGCCAAGCAGTTCCGCGTCAGCCTGCACGGCAGGCTGGGAAATGGAGGTCCCCCCATGCTTAGGGTTTAGGGTTTAGGGATTAGGGATTTTCCTATAGGAACACCCAAAAAGATAGACTCTGAATTTTGCAAAAGCAAAACCTTAACATAATCTCAGTCATAGTATGTCACTGATTTTTTGACTCCTGCCCCCATAATTTGAGACCAGGTAGCACGGCTGAGCGGAGACGGACCAGTTGAGAGAAGGAGCTGGGTAGCGCAGTCAAACCTGAATTGGCTCCATGGCCTAAATTCCTAGTATCACCCTTAAAAACCCCCATAACACTCCCCTCTATATATATATATATCTCTCTCTCTCTCTCTCTCTATTCCCTAGATAACCCCATTTAAGGAGTTTAGACTACAGCTCAGTTGGTGCTATGACTCTGATCTCCGGACTTCCGTGCAGCTTATGAAAGACAAGTGACAATTCTCCGCTAACCACAACTCCTGCTCACTGGCGAGCTTGGTTTGTACGTCGCTCGCTGAGTTCAGCAGCCCTGAACCTCCCTTTCTAAGGGTGCATTACTTAAGGGGATAATGGAAAAGAAAATGGAAACTACCATTATATATTATACGGGTTATGTAGGAATAGTGGAAAGAAAATGGAAACTAGTATAGGGCTTGTTGAACAGAATGGTAGATGGGGGGCCCCAACACGTGCCTAAGGAAGATTTGGCTGGCGCCTGCGAAAGCCAATGAAGACATATTTCCGAAGGTGTTTCTGCATAAGTTGCCGTGGAGGAGCCCGAAACAGCGCACGAATTCAGCACGTGCAGCTGGCTGACAAAGAAACTTCCATCAAATACCTAGTCCTCTGTAATGTGCTCTGCCTCGGCCTGCTGTCACTGTCTTGACGACATTATCCCAATACGCCGCCATAGTATATAGCCCGAATTTCCATTTTGTGTTTCATGTTTTTGTGCACTTGGTGCTCCATTGCTGTAGCCTACAAGCCCTGTATGCTCACACTCGCATTAGATAACATGTATACACATATACGGTCCCAATACATAAACACCAACATACATATACCTATACCTATACAGACATATATGCATATACATACATATATGATGTATGTATACGTGTGTGTGTGTGTGCGCGCGCACAAAAACGTGTAGTTGATTCTTCAGTCCCGGTCCTCCAGCGCCTTCAACTGGCCAAAGGCTTCAGGAAGCTCACTCAGCTCGTTCGCATTCCTCGCTTGCCAGTTACTATGTGGGGATTTGTGGGATATGTGACACAAAAACATGATGAAAATGTACGCATCTCCCAGTGATACGTAGGGATATGTTGGGGTATACAAGGTTCTACATTTATGCAAGGTATTGCAAGATTATATGGATGCATGGGGATATGTTGGGATCCAATTCCTGGGGCCCAGGAAGTGTCTTCCAAGGCTCATTTGACACGTCTGCAGCAAGCTCAGGTTTCCTAAGGTTCGCAGCACTTCCAGCTTGACAGGTAGGGTATCCACTCACCAAGACTACAACCCTTGATCATGGGCCACAAGCCTACCGATGTCAAAGCATGCTCAAGCTAAACTAGATTGTGTCCATCTGCACAACCCAAATCATAGCTGAGCCAGACCATCGAGGTGCCAAAGCTTTCGGGCAAGCACTGCAGACGGTTGCCGCTTGCCACGAATTTCTTCAGGGAGCGCAACTGGCCCCAATCATTGGGCAGTGTCCTGCCAGCAAAGCAAAATTGCGTCCATTGTCTCCCCGCAGCCCCATCCGCAAGAAGAGTGGGCGGATTGGTTCTCTCGCTCTTCGCAACACCTCCAAGTAATAACTACGCATGCATATTTCGACTCAATAATCTCTATAATTCTATAAGCTGCTAAAAATCTTCAGATAATCATAATCTCACAAATTATCATGTAACATGATACTGGATGGTTTTGCGTGATTCTTACATCAATCCTCAAATATTTCTCATTACTTATACTCATCATTCCCAAGAACAAAACCAATTACGCCACACCACAACGTGGGTGAGGGAGGGCGAGGGAGGGTGAGGGGGTGGCCACCAGCGCGCATCCATGCATCCCAACGTATACCTACGCAACCCTCTATATCACTAGATATCCTCACATGACTTACTGGTGCTTAGTAGGGAATAAGGGAATGTAATCCGATGATTTTTATATAGTATATCCCCCTATTCCCGACAAAACGCCAGTAAGATACCCCAGCTATCCCCATTTCGCTGTCCTGAGCTTATTTCGGGAAATGTCAAGGAACTCCAAGCTCATGAGACTGGGGAAACCTCAGCCCCAGAGGCTTTTTTTTAGGGAGGGTTTAGGGTGCAAGGTTTAGAGTTGGGGGTTGAGGGTGTAGGGTTCAGGGTTTAGGGTATTCTAGGGTTTAGAGACGCGCATCGCACACAGCAAGCACGGCAGACACTGTCCCGTCCGGTAAGCAGGGTTGAGGGTTTAGGGTTTCGAGTTTCATGCACTCACCTTTTGTCTAGGATTGGAATGATGGGCGCAGGTGCTCATCTAGCTGTGATATACCATATGAACCATAGGTTGGGCCCCCACCCTGTAATAGTGGCATATTGAGAATACGTAAAGACGTCAGGATAATCACTATTATGCCTTGTGATCATCAGTGGGTGGGGTCCTTACCCAATTCAATCCTTAAAGCCGTACACGCCAAATTAAGGTCCCATTATTAGGACCGTAAATCTTGCTGCCCGGTTGCTGAATGGCAATGTCTCTAGCAAGCACCCCACAGCCTGCACAGCGGTTCTTCTAGTTGCAGTCATACATGTTGAAACAATGAAAGTAACACCGTGAACTAGCAACAATAATAGCAATAATTAGTCATATTGAAACAAGATAATGGAACATAACTTATAGATCTGAGCTCCAGGAGGTGATCGCGGCAAACGATCGCCCAACAGCTTTGTCCCTCTCAGCCTGCAGCTGTCGAAGCGAGGCCAGATCGCCCACATCTGGCAAGGACGGCCGCAGCGGATTCGCGTCGACGCACAATTCCTGCTCCGCTTGTAGCAGCATCTAGAATCACAGGCGGCCAATATTTTCCTCAGCACCTCACCTGAAGAGATGACATCCCCGCCAGTTGCAGATGACACAAGCGGTTTCCTCGGATCAAAGCGTGACGTTGAGCGTGATCGTAAGACAAAACCTTGAAGAGGATGCTCCTGCTCGGAACTGACTGGACGAAGTCGAGCAAAGACGGGAGATGCGGTCGGCTACAGCAATGCCAAGGCACCCTCCAGGTGGAGGACTTGGAGGCTCGTGGAAGGTGCTGGAGATGCGAAGTTTCTCAGCATGTTCTTGGACAGGCCCAGCACCTCGGATGTTGCATACCACCTTCTGGTGGACGGGTGTAAATACAACCGGACTGTCGAGGCACCGCAAGCTCTGGACAGTTCAAGAGAGAAGCAGGCAGCTGTAGAATTTGGTTCCTGTCCAAATCCAGTCTTCGTAACTGACGCAGCCTCCCCAGACTTTCCTCGCAGGCATGCCACTCGCAGGTAGTCAGGCATCAAGCACGAACATGTGCAGAATTAACAGGTTCAGCCGGTGGTCCGGAAGAAGCTTCAACTTGTTGTCCGCGAGGTTCATTAGCCTCAGGACATCCCCACTTGAGCTCTAGAGTATGACAGACCAACTCGAGGGCCCAAGGATTTCACCTTAAGGAAGTCATCTTCCCAATGTCCTCATCACCAATTTTTCTGAGCTCCGCCATCCACTGTATGCGTACTTCAAGGCTCCTCGGGCAACTTCTCCAACAGGCTGCCAAGAATGGTCACCTCCTCCAACCCGGGCAGCTCTACGAACGACTGCCTTATATCTCAGGTTTAGGCTGTTGAAGCACAGATACTCCTCTTGGAACCTGTCATCCACCGATGCTGTCCAAGCTGCGGAAGAACTGAAACGCTGGATTGGACGATGATCTTGGAGACAAGTCCGTGCTGAAAGTTGGTATGATTTCTAGCTCACTTCTGCACCCAAGCGCGGAGCCAGTTGCTTCAGAGCAGTCATGTTGGAAATGTTGTCCTCAATTGATTGCACACGGGCTCTCAACATCGCAGTGAGCCAGCAACATCCAACTTTCTGACTTGCATGAAGCCCCACTTGTGTCAAGACTCGGGCAACATTCGCAAACCCGTGCGGCTAATTTGCAAGGATTGCAAAGAATGACACACGGGGCCAAAGCGTTCCGGCAAGCTCTTCAAGCTTTTTGACGACAAATGGAGAGCCTTCGCCAGCAAACACACAGTGTGTGCAAGACTCTCTGGCCTGACTTGACCTACCTAATCAACGTTGTGCCTACTATGTTGTCTGACATCGGAAACTTGGCGCTACTGGACCGAGCCACTGTAAACTCCTGAAGGTCATCGAACTTCTCAATGCCAGCAAGCTTTGCAAGGCGGTTTTCCGCGAGATCAGGCAAGATCCAAACCTGCTCTCCACAGTATTCCGGGAAATTCTAGATGGGGTTATGTAGGGTATTATGGGGATAAGCATGGAGAAGCAAACGGAAACAAAATGGACATGAAATGGAGCCTACTCCAACTACTCCATTTTACATATTCCTCCTTATCTACACCGGTACTATCGGATACTGTTGGGGGTTAAAGGGGATTGAGGGACGTTATAGTCATTTGGGGGGGTTGGGGGGTTATTGTTAGTGGATGAATCCCTGGAAGGACTGGGCTGATCAAACAAGTCAGTCGGAAGAACCTGGATGTCCAGGTCCAGCTCACTGATCGGGGTGGCATCCTCCAATGGATATGGACCCAAAAGCTGAAGTCCTTGCCAGGAGATCTTACATGAGCTATAGTCTAAACTCCTAGTTTTCCCACATAATGAGCCCTGTAATACTCCCTATCTATTCACCCCCTTTGAGGAGTTTAGACTATGGCTCATATGCTGCAGCCATCTTCGGACACCGAATCTTAGCTCCGATGCATCCAAGCCGCGCCCGGGAGTAACCTGGAGGGCCTGAGCCAGTTGCAGCCGCGCCTCGCCAACGTTGGCAGCCCGACCAGAGACATCCAGCACCTCGACAGGTCATAGTAACTACTGCTAGCAATAATTTCAGTAGTAATACTAATAACAACAAATATCAATAAGCACAACTGTCATGATAATAGTAGTAGCAATAGCAATCGCTCAAACTACTCCGGCAACCACGTTCGTGCTTGATGGTCTCTTCGCCTTGCCACTCACGAGGCGGAAGCACGGAGTTGTCATGGCTTTGGCTCAAGCTATCTCATGACTGGTCCACGAAGACTGATGAGAACCCACAAAAAAATTGTGCATGCTATCCAATTGAGCATTGCTCATGCAGCAGGCTCGAGTTTACAGAGCTGAAGGCAGAAGGCATGAATGAAAGCTCCATTCCAACTGTACTGCTAAGAAGCGGCGCCGTGCTCGAGAACTTTTTTGAGGCTGCAGCGTTGGCCCACCAAGATGTCGTACTGGTCCTGCGCAGAGGGAGTAGACAGAGAATCCAGGGCCCAAGGAGGATGCCATCATGCCATCCTGCTTCATGGTGACGGGAGGTGATGAAAGCACCACCTGCGGGCTTGTGCACAGCAGTTGCGCAAGTTGGTCACAGCACTGCCTTTCTGTGCAAGTGGATATGCTGATGGCGGGCTTTCTCCCAATCCTGTGCAGCACTCCACCACATGCCAACCATTCAGAGCCCGGATCGCCCTGGGCTACGGCACACTGGGCCTCATCTACCTGGCTTGGTCGATGGGCAAGGCTGATTGGCACACCTTCCAGCGCAGAAAGCCTTGAACATATCTTTCCACAGCTACATAAGAGCGTGCATCTGGTATTCCACACATTCAATTCAACCCAAAAAACGCTTGCATGGTTGCAAGCTACCCAGGTCAAGACTAGTGATTTTCTTCTGCATCTTCTTCTGCCTGTTCTTCTTCTCCATCCTCTGCCTTGTGTTCTTTGGTGTGCCCTTCCGATCAAACCCTCCTCCATGCCACTCCTCATTTCCCCCTCCTCCATCTCCTCTCTACGTTGCTTATACTTGTTAATTTGCTTCCACAACAGTTCTTATACATATATATATATGTAAATAAGTATATACACATGCTCATATTTGTAAGTCTCCGTATATACAAACAAACGTATATCTATGTGTGTTCATTGTCGGGCGTGAACGAGGCCATTCGCTCCCCGCGGTCCAAACACCCCCTGCGAATTCCAGGGCTAGCAGTGCACACTCGTCTGCTGCAGGCAGCATCGAGCAGCCATGCCTGATGCGATTCACCCTGGCATTTGAATGGGAGGCTAAGCTTGGCAGCTTGATCTCCGGCTTTGTCAAGCCGTCCCTACCATTCCTTACCGGTCTCTGTTTCCTTTTGCAATTTGCATGGGGCAATGCATGCTCGCGCGCTCAGCTCCTCCTTTTGGGCAATAGGGCAGGACAAACAAACACTTGGATCGCTATAGCTAGGGGCACAGCGGAGGCTGAGAAAAATCTTTCATGGGATCCGATTCTCTGCCCTCAGCTTCCTTCAAAGCGCTCCTCGAGGAGCGTAGATCAACTCGAAGGGCTGCAGCTCGCCACTCATCTGACAGCTCCTTTTCAACCAGGTGTCCTGCGAAAACAGCGCAGGCAAGCCACACGCGCAGATGCCAGGTTTTCAACACAATAAACCGGTCCACAGCAGGCATGATGGTCAAGCCTCTCTCCTGGCATGAGGGGATACCAGGATACCTTTTTGAAGAGTGAGGATTGCATCTGGTGCCCGATTGGGAGGTCAGCATCCCTTTTGGCCGCGACCAGCCAGCGTGCTGTTAGAAGCGACTCCAGAGACTTGTCAGCTAAAACGAAGCTCCTGTAGCTGCAGAATGAGGGGACTAGTGCCATGGCCATTTGCCAGAGGCAGGGACAAGCCAGGGCCTTTGCAGTTGTCTAGACATCGCGAAGATCATCGAAGATCTACTGCACAAAGGCCGTGGCCGAACAAGCCTGAAATGCAAGGGCCGGCTTCAAGATAGGGCAGGCTGTGCCAGTCAAGAGTCCACCTGCGCCTCAACATGTGTTCGGCAGCAGGCAGAATGGAAACTCAGGGATATTGAGGCAAATCGTCCCAATGCTTCAGTAAGAAAAGCATGACATTCATCCCTGAGCATCCTCTCAAGTAGCCTCACGGCTCAGCTAGTCTCAGGGCCGCGGTCACTGCACACGAATTCGTCACAGTGAGACACGCCCCAAAACAATCAGCAAATTGAGCTCAGCGCTGAACTCTGCTAACGGCTCCGCTTCGCGTTCGAGCACGAATGTGAAAATCTGACATCGAATAGCAAACCACTGACCTGCTCCAACAGGAGCACACCTGAAACCTCTCATACAGCACACCAAGATCAAAAAAAAAGATTCAGAATCAAGCACCGGCAATGAAGTGGTTTGCTGATGTTTTGAAACGAAGTCTTGAAATACCAAAGGCCAACTTTGGCAGTGCAGCTTCCAGCATTTGCTAGAGTGCCAAGGCACGGAGCAGCACCGAGAAAACTGGAGGCGGACCGAAGGGATCACAATGGATCAGACAAGAGCAGCTCAGGTGGCGAGCTGAAGATGGACTCTTGCCGGCAAGAGGAGTTTTGGAGAATCAATCAAACGAGGCCTGCCAGTGTCTACCAGGAATTTACTGGGAAGTTTTCACAAATGCACGAAGCCACCTCCGAGGAAGTACGTGTGGAAGCCGCATCAGGATACGGCCGCACGATTCCAAAGTTCTGGTCATAGATCAGCATGTTCCTACGTTTGAACATAGGAGGCAACTGCTGTTTTAGCTTGAAGAGAGCAGCGCTCCAAGGAACGATCTACACATGCAGAACGAAATGCAGCCGACAATCCTTTTGAACAAGCGATGCACCCTGTCGAACACGGAGACTTGATCTAGCTGCGCTTGAGGCTGCTGAGGCATTCCTTTCCGCACCGCCTGTAGAGCGTAGCCAACTCAGGCCAAGCGCTTAAGCATTCAAACTTAGCTGGGCTGAGGCCCCATCCACTGCCCCAGGCTTTTTCGCGTTGTAAACTCGCACTGGCACTCTGTCGTCGTCCTTGCGTTCTTTTTCCTCAACGGTGCTGGATTAGGACGGCACTTCCATGATGAATACAAAAGGTAGATGTTGGCGGACCTTACACACTTCCAAGCGGCTCTGCGCTGCTTGGCAGCGTTGATGATGATGCAAGGGGTCTGAGGGTTGACATCAAGCTTGGACACAAGTTCACTCCGACGCTGATTGCTAGTTGCTGGCGCCTCCCCAGCGGCTGTGGTCTGCAATTGCCCCGTTGTGTCACCACCTTTCAGAATGATGCGCTCGTCGAATCCACTTCCGGCCACCAACTGCCATCCATCCTTGGCGTGGGGCAGACCATGCGAAAGTAGAGTGAATCACATAAAATCACGCGATGGTTTATCCTGCGATGAATCCACAACAGCAGGATTTTTGCAAAGCCAGTCGCTGTATCACGGAAGGTGCGCACCTTTTCACAGGCAGCAACTGAACTAAGAACTTGTTTTTTGAACGTCTCTGTCACTGCCTTGCTGTATCACGGCAAGGCGCCCTGCCGATCCAGGCTTCAATGCACATGGAAGGGTGCGAGCAGAGTAGTTCAGCACAACGTGCTGCAGCTTCATCCTTCTTTTGCACCTCCCGCTTCAGACTTCCTTGAGAAGGCAAGGCAACCGTGAAAACCTTACTACCACGATTATTATCACTATTACTATTACTCTTACTCTTACTGTTACTATTACTAGCACTGTTACTGTTACTGTTGCTATTACTCTTACGTTTTTCTAGTACTATGATGTTTCATTCTTATTACTAATTGCTATCATTACTGGAATTCCTGCCACAAGAAAATGAAAGAGCCGCGGCGCGTGTCAAGGAATCAATTTTGGCTTGGTTCTCCTTGATCTGCTGCCGGTATTTTGCCAGTTGGCTTTGCAAGTGCTGCACACTTCCAACCTGCCCATCAAGACATGGGAAGAAACAAAGCTGGAATTTCTGGCTGAACAGGAGGCGCTTTTTACCAGCACTGCTATTGGTACCCATTTGGCATACATGGCATCGCTCAGCAGACTGCTCTGCCCTGTCGTGATCATTCTCTCACCGACTTGACTTCAACATTCAGATGTCAAAGTTCGAAGAAAAATGAAGAATGCGGGCAGGCAGCGCTGTGCGAAAGCTCGTTGGACAATGCTTCCTTCTCCTTTGCTTGCTCTTTGCAGATATTCGTCAGTCTCGATGCTTTTGCCTCGAGACGAGCCTTCCTCAGATTGCAAGAGCCATCAAGAGCCGGTGTCGTAATGCATGGTCAGCAGTGCTCACATCCTCTACCTTATGTTATCCTTTTGGGTGGGTGAGCAAGTTCCGTCCCAATCGAAGCCAAACCGTCAACCCAGTTGGCGTGCGAAGTTCGACTCAGCCAACTTGTCCATGTCTTCACCCATGTCTGCCTGCTTACGCTGCGAGGTCAGCAGCTCTTCCTGGCCAAGTGACAGACTGCTCAAATTCAGGCATCATAAAAATTCACATATATGTATGCATGTCTCAATGGTATGGAATATACACATACACAGATGTGTGTACACACACATGTACGTACATCGCCTGGGCTGCGTGCGCATATATGCATTAGACCCAAATGTCTGGGTCTAA
>CAJNIZ010000780.1:13158-51404 GCA_905231905.1 Symbiodinium pilosum | reverse complement strand
GGGACACCTGTGAGCAACAGCATGAAAGTGAGATGCCCAAGCGCTGCATAACACGGGTAGGATCTCATGATTATTATTGTAAGGCATCTTTTTGTGGTGCACGCTTGCGCGCTGTAGCATGAAAGAAACAAATTTGAGGGAGGCCGCGCACAAATACACCCAAGAGCCTCAACGCGATAAACTGCTATTTGAAAAGCATCCTCAGTATGCAAAGACATTTCATTTTGTTTTGCCCTCACTTTAGGGTGATTTTTCTGCAAAAACATGTTGCGGGATCCCCTTGGTTAGAACGCGAAGAATTCGTGGCCAAATCTTAGGAGCACAAGTTAGAGGGTCTAGAATCCCAACAGAGGAAAAAGGTCTAATATCAAAAAGCCCCTGATTGTAGACCCTGGGCTTGCTGGACGGGGGGTCCGTGGATTCCAGACCCTGTAGTACCTGAGGGGATCATATACATATACATATACATATACATATACATTCAGTACGTGCGCATGTAACTACACATGCACCACGCCAAGACGCCAAGACATGAACATCAATCCGAACCCCGAACCGGGCCTTGAGCTGTTTTGCCAGGTTTCGTAGGCCCTCGAGCTGTCCACTTGCATCGCTTTGGGACTCCAATGCCGTCGAAAGCTCCTCACGCCTCAGTGATGTGGCCCTCAGGACAACAGGAGGCCCATCTGCAAGACTTGAGGCCCAAGCAGAGACCCACGAAATAACTGAGTTTGAAGGGTCATGCGTCTGAGCTTGCGACAGACTTTGGCTCTCGGCTGAGGCTGCCTGAATTACGGATTCGGCGTGGCGCCTTGGGCTTTCGCATGCCTCCCTCTCCAGGCCTGGCATTCGAAACGCTTCTTCGTCAGCTCAGCGGAGAGCAGCTCATTTTGATGCAGCTGCTCTTGCAAAGTCGATCTCAGCACCTCCAGGCAAGGCCATGTATACAGGCGTGGGCTCCGCATGCACCGCATTGACCTGTCCTTGCACCAGACGTACTGAAAACATGGCTCCCACCTCCAGAGAGTCCGCGGCCTCCCTGACAAGACGCAAGAGACCGCCAAGCATTGCCCATGCAAGAAACTTCATACGTTTGCAGTGGGCAGTTTCGATGACCGGCTATACTACGTACATCAGCATTTTCGAAGTCAGAGATAAGCTGTCAATTTGGGTTTTGCCATCTTTGCGGATCTGCCCTGCCTCTCGCTATCTTGACGCTGCATACGAAAGGAGGTTAACTGGCAGCGAAGATCCTCGATCTCAGAATCCTCGCTCAGCCAGAGCCCCCCAAAATGTGCAATGCACAAAACCGAGCAGAAATCTCCTTGGTTGAGATCTCCCGGGTCAGCATATCATTCTGAAGCCTCATGAAACTGGGGATGCAACTTGGCTGTTGCTCAGCGCCTGGCCAATTCTGCAAACCCCGGCGCCCGAGATATTAATGCCAACTCCACCAAGCAGCTGCCTGTCTTCGAGACCTCAAATCAAGCCACATTGAGGCTGAAAAATGGGATGCTTGTCTTCGTATTTTCAAGCTTCAGCAGGACTTGATGAGTACGTGTTTTATGTCTGGCTGCGGCTAGGAACTGGATGCTGCAGTGATGAAAAGCACAACTTCGGCTCAAAACATCACCGACGCATTCAGCATCCGGAACATCAGCTAATCCCAGTCACCAAGCAAATCAGACTTGATAAACGGAACAAGCAAATCCAACTCGTCGTGCTTCGCTAAACCTTCAGCTAGAAAGCAGAAAAGGTTACAGCTTGAAGGGTGGGCAAAGGAATTGCAATTTCTGCTTTACTGGATGGTAGAGCACATTCCTTGTGCATCCAGGCTAGCAACAACATGGAGATTTGAAATGGTGATCTTGTCAACACGCTAACCCGACAAACAAACACAAGGCTGACAGCACTCGCAGGAAACAGAATTTGGACTTAATCCTGCATGTGGGGGTTCTCTACAATTAGGTGTACCTTATTGGGGGTCCCAAAGAACCGGATTATAATGTTTTGGGGTCCATATTATAGGTCCATATTATAACACTTGAAATCCTAAAACTCCTGAGCAGAATCACTCGCCAACTGAGGCCATTGCATCTATCAAGGATCGATGTTTCCTTTACTGACAGGCATGCCTCACACTCTAATCTCTTCTTGACAAGGGCGTCTATGCACTGGTCCTGCCGGCATGTCTGAAGCTGTGTTTTCCTGAGCGCTCGAAATTCGGTATGGTGGCGCTCCCAAGTACACACGCAGCATGAACAGACACCACAGTCTGAATGCAATCAAGTGTCATGCTTTGCATTTCTCCAAACAGCTCTTTGGCATGGCTGCCGCTGTGCTCCAGTTGCTGCGCCAAAGTATCCTTCTCCAACTTCGCGACCGTGAGTTCTGAGGAGAAGCGGCTAATGTCAATCCTGAGTGCATGGTCTTGACTTGCTTTCGAAGCCCCGGCGTGAACACATGCGGCATGCAAGCCACCGTCACGCTTCATGCAGAATATGCAGAAAAAGGGTCTCTGACCGCACCAGACGATCCTGGAAGCAGCTAGGCGTGGCGCAGAGCTTCAGAGCAATCCAAAGCTGAACAGCCCGTCCTTCATGTTCTTCACCTGGCCCAGATAATCCTCTGCCTGCATGCCCTTCCGCACAAGCTCTCGAGAGACCACTTGCATTTCCTTCATGCAGTCGTGAGACCGGCAAACAACAAACGGAAGGCACCCAAGATCAGCCAAGGATCCGTATCTTTGAGGTCAATTGTAGCAGACAATGCATTTAGTCTGGCATTTGCATGCATCAGTTGCTCCTTCCTGGGTCGCATGTTCAGGATTTTTCCGGCAATATCAAAGAGGAATCATTGGAATCTCTTCTTGGCATCTCAGATATCTCTTGCAACTTGTAACAGAAACTGTGCATGAAGAGAGTTGAAGCACAGCATCAAAGCTGCCATTTCGGAATCATCCTTGGGTGAATGGACGATGCCAAGATGTTGGATAGACAGCTTGCGCTACCAAACTGGTAGGGTGGTAGAACTCAGACATTCCAGCATCCTTCAGACTGCTGACAAGATGCGACCATGGCCACCTCGCTTAAGCGCTTCTTTGCCTCATCCAACTCGGAGTTCAGCCTCTCGATGACCTGTGCAACATGCTGCAGTCGGTAGGCATAAGTGACTTGTGTCTTCTTGCCGGTCCATGGTTCACACGAACAGGCACAAACAACCATGGGAGTCTTGCTGTCCAAGCTGCGGCTTGCTTGTCCCGCAACGCCTTCAGAAGGCTACCTCCGCCAGGCAATGCTCATGGCTTTTCGAAAGGGTTTCGATTGCAGACGCACAAGCACACTCTTGGGAAGTGCTGAACAGGGACCGTATTGAGAGCGCCAGTTGTCCAGCTGGCGGGCTATTTCTGTTGTTTGCTGGTAGGCCATCTCTGCAGTGGTCTGCCACTGGCATATCTCCTGTCACTGGGCTTCAATTCAAATTCAAGACTGCTCGCCTGAGCTCGACTCTCTGCCAAATCTCAAACGGCATCCTCTCAAAATGCAGGCCTGGGCAGAGGTCTCCCGGACTTGCTTGGAATCCTCGGCTGCTTTCAAGAAAGCGTTGCCGACCTCTTCCTCCAGCTGCACAAGCTTCTCTTGGGCACGAAGGAGCTGCTGCGTGAGGTCTTCACGCTCCATGCACGTTCTCTCCAGTTCAATCGTCAAGGCATCCTTGTCTGTCAGGCTCGTCTGCAAGGATGCACGCACGGAGCGGATTGTGTCCTCAAACTCTGTAAGTTGCATCCTCTCTTCTTTGATTTTTCCCATGAATTCTTCCGCCTCCATGGCCCTCTGCTCTAAGCCTTCAGCCAGCCGTGTGTTCTCGAGCTGGGTCTCTGAGAGTTTTGCAGACAGCTCCTTCACCTGACCTTCGTAGTCTGAGACCTGACGCTCATAGTCGGTGACCTGCTGGTTCACTGTGAGGATCTGCGACCTCAGGTCTTCGTTCTCTTCTTCACGTGCCTTCAGCGTCTTCGCCAGGGAGCCTTTCTCTTCCAGCAGAGATTCCACCTGTGCACTTGTTGAGCTCGCGCTGGCAGTCAGGTCTTCAATCCTACGGTCGCGGTTCTGTAGCTCCTCGCGCAAGCTTGCGCGTTCAGACTGCTCGTGGTCCAGGCAAGATGCCAGTGAGACAAGCTTCTCTTCATGTGCCTCCGCCTGTGCCTCTGCCTTCTTCACCAACTCTTGATGCTCATGGCGCTTGCTTTCAAGCAGGGCTGCACTTAGACGACTTTGCTCCTCAAGGTGTCGAACGCGTGCTTTGGAGATGGCCAAATGGCCCATGAAATCCTCTGCCGCCATGGAGGTCATCTCCAGCCGCTTGGACCGCGATGCTGTTTCTCGCTGAGCAGCTTCAAGCGAGGCTGAGAGCAAGGTTAACCTTTCCTCGTTTTGGTCAAGCTGTGCCCTTGAGGAAGCTAGCTTCCTCTCAATCATCTCGCGCTCACTCTCCGTCTCATTCAGCTTGCGGCTTGTCTGGCTGAGCTCACTTGAGACTTCTTGCACCTGCGATTCGCACTTCTCCAAGTCGAATTCCCTCTGCTGGAGTCGCTGCTTCAGATTTGTGTTCTCCTGGCTGTGTTCCTGCAACTCTCCGTGCAAGAGCGTGGATTTCTCCTTCGAGCTCTCAAGGCTGCGCCTGAGATCCTCAAGCTCCAGAGAGCGGCGTTGCAGCTCCTGCATCGCTTTTGTCAATTGCTCCGCGGAAGCCTCTGCTTCTGTGGTCTTTGCTTCCAGCGCCTCTGACAGCTTCTGACGCTCAAGATTTTCGTCCTGCAAGCTGCGGGACAAGCTCTGAAGCTCTTCCTGCTTCTCAATCAACTGCTGCTCGCTGCCCTGCACCTGAGCATTGCCCGGCTAAAAGCAGTGGTACAGGATCCTTGCAAGCTTCCATGCTGACACCTAGCACTAATGCAGTGATATGCACCTGCTCCTGCAGCTTCTGCTGGCTAACTGAATCGGACAGCAACATGGACGACAGACTGGAAGTCCTCTCAAAAATTGGACGCACTCAACACACTACACCTTCCCTAACTGCAGGTTGCGACTGCCTCAGCAACAGGACGTCAAAATTTAGTAAAGTTTCACATACTGGCAGCACGAACCTACCGTACATGTCCTCCTCCTTTCGGTCTCCAACTCGACTTTCACAGAGCTCAGCTCATGTGTTGACCTTGCTCGCACGTGTGTACAGCACCAAGGGCACTCGTGGCACATGAGCCTACTTAGTTGCACGCTGGGGCCGCAACCGTTCAAGCTTTGTCTCAACCAGCTTTGCATACACCTCTCTCTCGCGGAGGCTCCGTTCGCACGCATCCTCCACATGCAAATGTACCAGCAAAAGATGAACCACATTCGAGAAGCCAAGTAGGTTGCTGCCATGGGACCAGAACAGATTTGGTAGACACGAGGTTCTTTTTCAAATAACTGATCTCAGACTCTACATCGCCGCAGGCAATGCCTCAGCCAGTTAAAAACAAGAATCTCACCCAAGAAGCCCGCATCTGCTGTTCTAGTTGATATAGCTTGCCCAGGTGCAATTTGCCAATGGCCTGACAAAACTCTTCCAGCCACTTGCTGGGGTGCCAGCATTCTGTGCAATTGCTCCTTCCCAACAGCACCGTCAGTAAAATTGGTAGTGACAGGTCACATGCATAAATGTTTCCATGGGGTACAGAGGATTCAAGTTTACATCTCACCTTCAGAGGAGGCGTTGAAGATCTCCGCATCTGGAGCATTCTTAATGTCAGATGGCATGGAACACGCTTTCAATGCCTGGGCAAATGGCGAGTGCTCCAGTCAGTCAACCGTAGCTGCTACCAAAAGAACATTTGCATCCGCGGCACATTTTGGGTAGCATTTTGCGGTGCAGTAGGGCATTCATCCGTGTCCTCTGTCTTAGCCAGAATATTGTCCTTGGGTGGCAGAAGCAAGCAAGCCTTCAACATCTTCACATACTTGTAGCATACAAGCAAACGGTCGGAGGCCAAGTCTCCGAATTCAGCCCCTCATCTGACGGCATGTATGCTTTACAGGCTTCAAGAAATGCTGTGATGTCTCCGTTGCTACGACACTCCGTGATAGCGCGGCCTGGAAATGTTTTGGCCTGTGGTTCTTGTTCCTGCTTGTGAGTCTAAATAGCTGCGCAAGCCAAAGCATGAAACAGCCTGCTTGCATAGAGACTGCACGGCTGAACAGTTGCACCTCAAAATGAGGCCAATACACGAACCAGGCGCCACATCTAGCCTTCACCCCAAGTCTGCATTTGCTAGAAGTCACTGTGTGAACAACTGCGGTCAAACTATTCGAAAGAGCTGCTGGCTGCGCTTGTGCTGCCTTACCTCATGTTCCCACCTCAATGGTCTTGACGATCTCAGGCTTCATCCAAACGCGCAAGTGTTGGCAAACCTGGGATTGCCACCGTCTAGGGCAAGCCAGTTGGAAGCAATGATCATTGAACATGTCTTCGGCGCTTGCCCAGTCATGCAGCTTCAGCTCCTCGGGGTCGACCACCTTTCAACATCTCTTTGGGTGCACTTCAACCTGGCAACTCCCGACTCACTGTGGCATTCTAGGCTTGCGGCTCTTCCAATCTGAAGGACTGGTACTGCCACCTGAGGCAGTATGCTCTCACGTGTGCATCCAAGTCAGTTCCAATTTTGACAAGACTCCCCAGCGGGCAAGTAGAGTTTCTCGGAACGCGCGCCGCCCTGATTCACGGGCTGCTACTTGCTTGCTCTATGAACTGACCCGGGCGCATCCGGGCGCCACCTCCCTCAGTTCCCACGAGAATTGCGCTGTCCTTGCAGAAGGTGAATTTCAGGTGATGCATGCAGCCACATTAATCGTAGCCGGGCCACAATTTGAGCCAGGTGCCCTTCCTCGAGACCAATTTCCCCGGTTTGATCTGGCATGGTCAACCAGAAGTCCGGTGTGTAGCTTCAGATGTTGGCAACTCTGCCTCCCAGTCAGGACCGTAGACATACCGCCTCATGAAGGCATTGAAGTGGCCGCTGGCAGCGACAGCAAACAGGACAGATGCACCAGCATGCATGACAGGAATAACAAGAACTGCCAGCTGCTCGGGCAGTCTGACATGACAACGAGAACTGCTGACTTTGTTCTTTTTCATGCTGAACTCCACACGATTCTAGACACTGTCGGTGTGGGTCGTTCACACAGCTGCTCAGGGGATGCTTATGCTGGGTTTGAAGAAGTGGCGGGAACAAGAAGAGCTCTTACTCGCAGCAACCTGCTTTGCCAAGCTGTGGTTCGTGATGAACAACGTGCCGGTCTTTTACAAAAATATAGTAGTCTAGCCTAACACTAAGTGTATGGCAAAGGCTGGCTGAAGTTCAGCTGCCTCCCCTAGTCACAGGCTCGTGACTCCTCAGCGTTGTTTAAGCAGCCGTCCTGTGCTGGCTTTCTGAGCGCACAGCATCTCTGTTTGCAGCGTAGCCTCCAGTGACGCCAGCTCCTCGATCGCTTCTCAACAGGCAACCAGCTTGCGGCATCTTTCCATCTCGGGGCCTTCCATGCGCAGTCCCACCTGTGCATTTCTGGTGAAAACTGTCAAACGAGGCACTTGCCAAATGGCGAGATTAGGCCCGAGCCCTTCTTGACACGGCGCTTCTCTGAAGGCCTGGTTGGACTCGCTGGAAAAACAAATGCCACACCGCTGCAGCTCCAAAATGCCTGCCTTCCAGTCCGACATAAGAACGACACTAGCATACCTTAAAAATGATCATTTTTCCTTTCTCCATGGGCATTCCCCGGCACTTCCTTGTTGCCTTGCTGCCTTTTGTCCCAAGAACTGGATGGGAGCGCCCAACAGGACTTGCGACGCAACAAAACCCGTAACAGACCTCATGTCTATCCCAAAGAGCCTTCCAGCAACTTGTAAGACCTCCCGCTTCTCCCAAACACTTCGGCCTCCACCTCTTTCGGGTCTCCACTGATTACTCCCTCCTCCTAACGCTTTACCGCAAAGCTTCTTGTCAAGCAGGGGTCGTTGTTCCATAGACTGGAGCACAGGCTCTCAATTGGCAGCGGCATGCTTTCTGCAGCCAGTGCGTTCCGGTCACGAGCGTAACACTGCATGCGAAAAGACTTGTAATGCTTGGAGTCGTTCCATGGGCCGCTGCTGATGCTCGAGACATATCGAAGGTTCTACATAAGAACTTCATACCGGCTGCTAGAACTTTAGCGGCATGTAGTGTAGGGGCTCTTTGCTACTCCAACGCAAGTGCAGCATTCGCCTCGTGGGTTTCTGCGAGCAGGCCTTCGAGGTCCTGAAGCGCCTGACTCTTGCCACAACATCAAATGAGATCAAACAACAAGCCCATTTTCTGGACAGACCCTGACAGGACTGGCCTCCCGCATCTCCCAGGCCTTGAGCAGACTGAATCCACACCGCTTTACAGTGCCAAATGAAAAAGCCATCCTCAAAGCAGCCGGGCCTCAAGGGCACCGCATTTTGGATCAGCCTCATCCTGCCGCAAGGCCCTGGCCGGCTCCTGAAGCAAGTGAATTTTAAGATAAGTGTAGATCAGCTTTGACACGATGAGCCTCATATCGCTTTCTGCATGACGAGCTGGCCTCAGCTGAAATTGCAGTTTTTTGCGCAGCTGCGAGGGCAGCCGCCACGGCAAGGCTGAACCAGTTCAGGTGCGAACGGGAAGAAGCCTTCCCAGTTCCCTGGCCTGCATGTCACAAGATTGCATTACTTGGGTAGGATCATTGCAGCCCGCGGACCTGGAGAAAGCCGAGGAGCCTAACAGTGTCCTGCCAGCCAATATCTGTATCCCTGCGATGCTAATCACAACTGTGGCTGAGAGCAGACATTTTCCATGCAGCGCGTCTGGTTCTTCACACAAAGCCAGTACGGCCTACGACTTCCATCCGCTGTTTCCTCGGGCACCATTCAGGTTGCGGTCGGCATGCATGCATATATCATGTGGCAACACTTCAAGACAAATGCTTGCTAAGGTGCGACGAATTTGAGGCAAAGCTAGCGGAAAGCGATCTGTCGGGTCATCAGCCATGGCCCAATTCAGGGTGGCACAGTTTCGTGCATCACACTCCACTGAGCAGAGGGAAGCTCCGCACTCGCAGACTTCACATGTCCACACCTCAGCCGGCTAAACTCTGCATGTTTCTTGCTTTCAAGAGGATTTTGGTTTTGCCATCTCTCTGCTGTTCGGGCTTGTGGTGCTCTTGAAGACACGCAGTCAAGTTGCTGACACTTCCATCCCAGGCCGCCAGGTCAGTGGTCTCACTCCGGAACCATGCCAGCCATCTATCCACCAAAGCTTCCTGGGCTGGAGTCGGCTGGAGGGTAGGGAGGGGAAAAGCTCTGACTTTCTCTGCGGCCAAGCTGCAGCTTTTCGTTCTATCAACTTCACTACATCGAGGTTGCCTTGGAAAATTTGAGCAGCAGCCTCAACCAGTGAAGAATGCGAGCAGTGGTTACGGCACATGAAGCAAGCGCCCTGGCCTGGTCTCGGGACAAGACAGTCGCAGATGTCAAGCGGAAGTCCTTCACCTCAAGGACCTCCTGGATTTTCGGAGAAAAAAACTCACCGAAGAGCTGCAACATGCTTAAGAAGGGCGAGCCTGATGATTGTGGTGGGCTCCCGGGTTCTTCATGGTCATCCAAAGGTGCTCGCGACTGAAAGCCCACATTCCCCGGCGTGCATCATGAAAACATAGGACTCGATGCTCACAAACGACGTCACTGAGAAGCTCCTGCACCTCGGTATCTGGTGAGGAGGGCATATTACTACTATCACTATGACCATTATTACTTCTAGTATTACTAGTATTACTCTTCTCACTATTACGGTAATTCCTAATGCTATAAATACTATTACTATTATTGCTATTACAATCTTACACCAGCTTGGAAACTAGCTGCTGTAATCGGACCCTCCTGTAGAGACCAAAGAGGCACCAAAGGTCAGTTAGGATGAGCAGCAAGTTGGGCCATGTGGTCTTCATGAAGGCAATAGTAATAATAGTAGTAGTGATAATAATACTAGTAGTAGTATGCTCTCCGAAGCGGATCGTGTTGCCTAGTCGTCGTCAAGGCCGTGATCATGCCCAGCATATTGCTGCTATCTCCTGTTATCTAAGATCCATATGGCTAGCAAAACCTCAACGAACACCCATACACCGAAAAAGCATTCGTCCCTGCACTTTGACTCTTCATACCAAACTTAAGCAAATCAAAAGCAGCCAACCACGTACTACATTGACAGCGTGACAGGTCAATAAGCATGAGCAAACGCGAGTCCCTTATCAAGAAAAACTCGGCAAAGTAGCAAAATAATGCAAAGGAATCAAGCGGCAAGACAGCTCGACTGTTGGCTGCCAGGCTGTTCGAGCAGCCTGCATAGCACTCGGGCCAGACTCTCGGCACCTGAAAAAGCTATTACGTCGTCGCCCTGCCAGCTAAAGCCCAGTTTAGCAACCCCTCTGAAGTCGCAGGCTGACATTGTAGAGGTGCTCCCCCACACGTTCCCGCGAAGCCAGAGCAAATCATCGATCGCTTGCTTCGCCGCCGCTATAGAATCGCGACGCACATTAGCATGATGAACGCGTGCAGTGGGAGGGACACAGTAGGCTCGATTCAAACTCATTTGCGGGATCCATGTCTTTCCGGCAAGCTGCCGGTACAAGGTCAAAGGATGCGGCCAACCGCTGCGTAAGCCGGCCCTCTCCATGCGCTGCTGCATGTCGAAAAATGTCTGTTCATTGACGCATCCAGAGATGCTGTCAGCATCTGAACGTGAACATGGCCACAGGAAATACCAAACCACTTGGTTCATGCCTCCTAACACTGCTTGTGCCCAGTTCTCGGACACTATCTCCAAATCTTTCGATTGCTTCACGAACACACAATACATCTCAAACTCTCCTGCCAGTGTGGAATATACTCCAAAGTCACCATCCACAAGATCTCGCAACATGCCGTCATTTGTGACTGCGAAATCAGACCATGTGGCATTGACCCTATAGTCCCACCAACGAATGAGTAGTATGGACAATAGTGGGCGACGAATCTGAGGCTCAGGATTTCTTCTCTCCCACAGATGCCCGTTCGCAACCTCCGTGTGCTGGACATCCTCCGACTCCGAGCTAGCTGATCTGACCAAAGCTCTTGGGACTGGAATGTCCAGCGTCTCTGAAGGGCCCATCATTGGATCATAGAAGGGGCCTGCGAATCTAACCAACACTTGTCCAGAGTTGTCTGCGCTCTGCAATATCCTCCCTCTCAGCCAGCCTGAAAACAAACCCAACACCGGAAACCTTGTGCTGCATGTGCAAACATGCACAAAACGGCAGCCATGGGGGTGAAAGTTGGCATGGTAGAATGCAAAGACCTTGCTTCTGAGTTCTGGTTCCTGCGTTCCATCTGCGACTCCGCAGCAGGGAAGCATGGCTCAAAAAGCACGCACGGCCATGCTCTATGGCTCGAAAAGCTCCTCTGATCATGGTCAGAAGGTTTCTCGAGCCTCAGTTGCACCCTGTCCCGGAGAACATGGAATCAAGCACAAGAAAGAACCACCCTTGCTTGCCGTGTCCTGTGGTGGCCAGACCAGCCCACACATAGCAGCCTCCATGTCCTGGCTTGACATACAACTTGCCGACAACAAATCTTGACAAAGCATGTCCACCCATGAGCTAAGAAAGACGCGTTCAACGATGCTCGCTCCAGCATGGCATCGTTATCAACATCACTTCGTGCTATAGCGTGTTTATTGGAAGTCGAAGCTGCTGGATCTTTAAGACTGGAGGTGGAGTGCATGCCTTGACTCAGCTCGATCTTGCAATGGACAGCACAAAGCCCAACAATCCGCACTGCTTCAGTCTAAGCTTGACAACTGTAGAGGAAGGTAGAAGCAGGAGCTTTGCTAAGAGACTCACGACCATGATTCTGTGCAGCTGGAGGTAATGTGGGGCTGTTACTTGCTCTCCATGGCTGCATCCCATGCCTTGAGCATAAAAGCTGGCCCAGCTCGTCAACTGTGTGTCTGCGTGGGGGATTGTTGAAAATGCATCACAAAATGGCGTCCGCTTTCGCACCACGCAGGCTGATCAGAACTTGTGTACTTGGGATGAAGAGTATCCCAACCTGAGTCGTGAAGTTAAAGTCTGGACGTGTTCGGTCGTATGATTCTAAATGGTGTGCATTTGACAGGCCCGCACTCCGCAAGCAAACCGCCCAGCTTGCCCTGCATCTTCCTGACCCAGTACAAGCAGGGACTGCCATTGCCGATTCCAACCAACAAATTGCCGTCGTTTTTAGTGCTGCTGTCGGTATTGGTGATGGTCTCACCTCCTACAGTACGTCTACATCATCACCGCCACCACTACTACTACTGCTGCTGCTACTACTGCTGCTACTACTACTGCTACTACTACGATGGCGACCACCACCGCCACCACCGAAACTACCACCACCAACACCAACACCACCACCACCACCACCACCACCACCACCACCACCACTACTACCACTACTACCACTGCTACCACTACTACGAGTACCACAACATACTACTGCTACTGCTAGAGCTACACGACCGCACCTACGACATCCTACGACTGCCACCACGATGACAACTACTCCCACCATTACGATGACACTGACGACCACTGCCGTCTGCTACAACAACAACGGCGACGACTACGGTGGCAACGATGATGGCGACCACCAAGACGATGACGACTACGACTACTCCTGCTGCTACTAGCTTCTTGCTGCTTCTGTCCACGTCGATTCACAGATCCGAGCCTCTTTCCTCCGTCGGGTAGCTTGGTACGCTCAATGGGACCCGCGATGCTGTCCACAAAGCCATCTGTACCACATACGAGAATTTGGCAACCTGAGCACAACCGCGAACAATTCCAAACGTTAGTGAACAATCTTCTGCGTGGATGCCTTCAAGCCATCTGCCGGCTGCAAACCAACGTTTCAGGCGTTTTTCTTGGCGGTTGGCTGACAACGGCATGTCTGCTAAGGTATCGAGAATGGTCTGTGTACAACGACTTTAGCATCTTTTCCATGTTGAACTCCTGCAGGGAACACACCAAGCCCGCAACAAGCTGCCACTTCTTGCCTCTCTCACAAGACTCAATGGCTCTGCTGCATGTGGTCACGTCAGGGACTACCACCTTGGCCTTCATAAAGCTGAGAAAGCTGCTCGCCCGTTGCCACTGGCTATCTGTTTGAAATGTGTGAATCACGCTGTTGCAGGTGCGTATATTTGGAGCCAGGTGCTCTTGCTGCATTCGAGCTACCAAGCTTAGTGCCATCTGCCAGAATCCCGTCCATTCACAAGAGCTCAGGGCACTGTTGAATGAGATCACATCTGGCAAAATGTTCCACGCGGACATCGATTCCAGCAAGTTCACAGCCACCAACCACTGCCCACAAAGCTCGCACGAGCTGATGGCGCTGTTGCATGTGATATCCTGACAAGATCTTACAGGTACCGAAAAAGTGAAAGAACAAAATCAAAAGCCAAAAAGACAACGAACCCAAAGAGGAACTTCATCGAAGAGCCCAGGTATCGTTCGGCCAGACTTCGTGTTCTCGCATTGTCTCCAGCAGCTGCATCGCGTGTTGCCACTCCCCCTTCTTCTCACATGCTGAAACCGCTGCACTGTAGCTCACAACGTTCGGGCAAACACGGCGCATCCTCATGCTCGCCAGCAGTGCAAGAGCCCCTTCCCAGCGCCCAACCTTAGTTGAGGCAGATTTGCTGCCACCCCCCACAACTATGGAGGGCAGTGCATGTCAAATGCATCAAACATTGCCACTGCAGCATTCCTATTGCGGAACTTCTGCCAGGACGCTTTTTCGCAAGCGCTGATCGCAGAACTCATGCTGATCACATCATGTTTGATTCGCGATGAATCCATGGAACTTAGCAAATCCAATGCCAGTTGCCAGGCGCCTTGATTCTCGCATGCTATGATGACACTGCTATAGTGTATCACATTGGTCTCCACAGCGTTGCAACGCATCACTTGAAGAACTTGCCAAGCAGTGAGGGCGCGTCTGGCTTGGCGAAGGCGCGTGAGCAGATGCGTCGCCATTGCAGGCTGTGTGTGCCACTTCTGCAACATAGGAAAGATTGCCCTCTCCACAGTACTCAGGCTCACATATCTCCTTTGTTTGAGAAGAGAAGCAATATTTGCCCTCTCTTCTGCAGGGTTTCTCGAGAACGCGACTTGGCCGCTGGCACCGCCAACCCCACATGCCTCTCCGGCCACTGCTGTTGCTGTCACAGCTGCTGCATCTGGCATGAGTTGTGTTTCGCCACTTGGCGGCACTGAATGACAACATGTTGTTGCTCAGCAGCTGGCTGTGCCCCGGCTAAGGCAGAGTCAGCCAGGAGTCTCGTCCGGCCATGGACTGTTCAGCTATCAAGCCAAAACCTTGAACCCAAACGCTACAGCAGAGATCTACGAGATTCTGCCTCAGCAATTTGACTTGAGCCGCTGCTACACAGAAGCTGAGCCTGCAGCAAGTATGTGGTGAGGGCAGGTGTCGTTCCAGCACCGCTTTGGAGAGGCGTCCGCTGCACTCCGGGGGCCTGCGCAGCCGACCATTCTCAGTCCTGCTCTGACATCTCAGGAAGGACATGGGGTTCGCACCAGCCAGGGCCCGGTCTGCTAAGCTGAACGGAGACGTCCATTGATGGATGTTGAGCGAGCTTCTCCAAGTCCTTAATGTAGCAGGCCGAGTCTGCTTCACATGCTGCCAAAACCTTGCCTCACGCATGAGAATTTCGTCTTCGCTGCGGCAAGCGAGAACTAGAGAGAGTCCTTGGATGGGCACAGCACGAAGCAAGCAACGAGGCACCCTGCACGTGTGTTGCCACCGTCTGAACGCACCCCAAGCATCGGGTACTATCTTTCCAGGATAAGACCTCCACTGCCTTCGGCACTCTGTTTGTTTTGGACGTTACAAGGGAAGGCTGCGAGTGTCTGGGGTAAGGACCACTTGGAGAAGTGGCGCCAGGCCGGTGCCAGCAGCCACCAGGCCCAACCAGTCCCAGCGGCCGGGCCGCAGCGGAGCTCCAGCCAAGTGACTAAAGCTCTCCTGAGCAGTTGAAGCCAGGCCCCTAGTCATAAAATGCCACAACCACAACAACTGTGCTGACGTTGCCGCCAGGGTACTGGCTTGACTTTCCTCTGGCACAAGTTGCTTGCACGTGTTGCACAGCATGCAAGCCAAAGACAATTAAAACATTTGCAGCAGACGAGGCTCATGAGGGCACTCTGTCCCGTCTTCAGACCACATAGATGTGCACCAAGCCCTCCTCCTTCTCGCGGGGGATATGCACGGACAAGCAGATCGAAGAAGCCAACCTGCATGCTCAGCAGCTGCTCTTTGCCGACAAGCAAAACCTCAAAATGTTAAGACGCAAAATGCCTGAGCAGGATGCGATACCGGTGAATAAGACTTCTCCAGGCTGGAATCCGGGAGCTTCACCTTGACACCTTTCACGGTACCCAGTACAACGTGCTAGTAGGAAGAACCGTGCGGCCCCATGACCTGTAGGAGCCGTCCGCCCGTAGCCTCCCAAGGGCATGCCGCCTGGAGCCGCAAAACGCAGCAGGCATGCCTGTCGCAGAACATCTGCCAAGCAGCATCTCTGCGAATGTGCGACAGTCACTAGTCACTCTATCACTCTAGCAACTAGAGACCCCAATGGCATCAAGCGTCAGTCGGCGTGATCTGCTTTCGGCGAAGAAGTTCAAATCGCTGAAATGTGCTTGCCATCTTGCTGGCATGCAAATTACCACTAGGTTTGAAAGCAACTAGTGACGCAATGCCTCGATATGTGTTCAGATGTGAACTTCTTAATGTCTGTGTGATCATCCATGCTTGAACCTTGAAAAGGCTGCTTCATCAACTTAATCTGGAGTTTGCTTGCCGACAGTTGTATTTATATGCCAGCACCTGCCGCTGGGATGCACATTACGCACACTGCAACTTTTTGGACGCAGGGTGGCCCCCTGCTGCTCGAGAAGGGCATGTGTAGCTAACTCCGCGACCAGGGCTGAACCAGCCTCAAATATTCCAGATGCAATTTGCTCAGTAAGTGCAGCTGACTTTGTCCCTGCATCCACCCTGGCCTGGTTCAGGTGAACCCCGTCAGCAACAAAACCTTCTGCTGGCTCAAGGGCTTCCCGCAAGTTGAGCAGGGGCCTTCAGCAAATTTGCTTCAAGGAGGCCGCCAGGTTTGACAAATGCTGACTGCGTGCTCAGGTCGAGGCATCCTCATCTTCTGAGCCACTTCTGCCACTGCCTCAACTGTCTTTTCAACAGCTAGCGGAAACAAATGACCCAGGCAAAGAACTCACCAAGGAAACAAAATACAATACCTGCACCTGGGGGGGGTGCTAGGCCCAACTCCTTCTCCGCAATGCCGACGTCAATTCCCCAAGAATTTGGCATGACCCTGTCATAGAAGAGGCTGAACTCCATCTCTCATCTGTTGAGTTGGCTAACTCGGTCTGTTAGAGTGCGATGTGGGCTTGAGGCTGCTTGTTGAAATAAAATGCCGTGCTGTCAGCTACCGCTCCAAACCTGACATTCTTGGGCGTGATGCCTTCTTGCAGCGATGGTAGCTAGCCCAAGCAGGCCATGGATCTTCATTGGAATCGATCCCTTGCAAATCTGCGCAAACTCACGGGGCGAAGAGTTGACGCCGCCGTGGCTTGATATGTAAACACAGACGAGTGGTTGCCGACGTCGGCTGTCTGCAAGGGGAGACACACTCATAAAGCGGTGCCTGGGAGGTACAGCTATGAGAACCAGCCGCCGGCTGCCCTCACTTTCAGATTCGAGCTCCAGTCCAATAAGTCTTTGCAGCAGCAGGCAATACTCAGTTTTGAACGCCTCCCAGCAAGCATCAGTAGGTGCCTCATGCAAGCCATCACCTCACAGCCCACCTCCGCGTTCCAATGGCCAAGCCGAGCGTCGTTCGTGCCCAGCATCACAATGATAGCCTGATGGCATGACACGTCAGGGCAAACACAAGCGGTCCAAGAAAACGTACAATTGCAGGCAAATGACATCAGGTGGGTTATGCTGCAGCTCCGATCCCATCCGAGCTAAACTTGAATATGCAACACACGGTCCACCAGCCATGGGCAGCACTGAAGCACCACGGACACCGAAATCCTTCCTCTGGCCCATTTTGCAACCCAAAAAAAGTCCCTACATTCGTGTAAACACACATAGCCAAACACGAACCCGGATACCATCTCTTGTGACTAAGTCACACCATAGCAAGCCAACTTGCACTGGCAGATAGCCGTTGCTGCAGAAGGTCAGGATATCCACCGGCAGTTAACGAGTCCCCAATGCAAAGTATCTGTGCTGGAAGGCCTGATTGCTTCACGCTGAGTACACCAGCAGGTAGACATGAGATGGTGCATGTGGACCCGCAATCCATTTTTGGCAATAGCATGCAGAGCGAGAGGCCGAACGCACGAACATGCAGAGCGGATAAGCGGACATCCTGGGCTTGTTCTTGCCCTGCAGGACACAACAAACAAACTTTTGCAGATGTTCACCCAATTGCGTGAAAACCATTTTTTGAAAGAGAACCAGCTGACATGTTTGGACTTGCAACCATGCGTCTCTGACCCTTTTCAGAAGCTGCTTTCCAGCTGCTTGCAGGCTGATCCAACCATGTTCAGGGCCCGCACCAGAAATCTTGACATATTGCCTGCAGCGTTCTGCTCACAACACAATGCCTGCTTGCAGCGTGCAAAACCTAAAAACAACAGTGGTGCTGAAGCTCAAGCGATCGTCACACGTTCCTTGATTAGGCAGATTTCTCGTACGATCGCACCTTGCACCAATCTGGCGCTTTGAATGGTGCTCGCGAAATCACGGCCACGTCTGACAATGATCCCTCCCGATTCTCCACCGCCAACCTAAGCAATGAGAGCCAATTGGTTAGAGCCGGTTCCGAAAAGATAACAAAACTGTCAACCATATTTCCTCATGCTGCCCCCCCTTCACCTTAACCTCTGGCAATCTCTCCTCATTCTCCTCTTTATTCGGTGGGGCAAATACATAAATCTGTGGGATATGAGCTGCCACGCTCAAAAGCCATCAGATGATGAACAACGGTGGAAGAGAAGACAAGGATCTACCTCCCAAATGGCATGCGAATCTTCCACATCTTGCGTTGATTCCGACATGGCTTCCCAGTCTTACGTGCCTTTAGAGGGCAATAGGTCAGCTTGTCTTTCCCCAAGGAATGATTACGCAATTTGAGTCAGGATGGCTCACATCTGATACATCATGCACCCATACCAGACAACATCATTAAAAAAATAAAACTCACACCGCAACTAGATTTAACAAAAAGGCTGCTGACACTGCAAGGCATGTTGGACAACATCCTTGAAATGCAAAGCACACCCTGCCGGAGCATGAACGATGCAAAATGCAGCATCCAGAGTGATAACACCACCCATGCTAAGCTGGCACCGCCCGTGCATCTAGCTGTTTTGCTGCCACTTTTTTGATCGCTGCCTTCTGAATTTAGAAAGCATGCTTGATGGTCCACTCATGCGCTCTTCGGTTGTATTCTTGTCTATCCGACACGTACCTTGCATCCCGCACATGTGCAAAATTCAAACTGATGATTGGGCACTGGCACGCATGACATGTACACATCCAAGCTGGGGGCAATTTGCTTGCATCTGCTACCAAGCCATCTTCGGGCACTGGTGCAGCAAGCCTTTTTTGGTTGGTGGTGGATTGCGGCAGAAGGATTTTGCAAACCATCTGTCCAGCTGTGCAAACATAAGCTTCACGCAGCGACAGCAGTGCCTGCCACGAGGGTGCTAATGTCCCAGCAATTTTCAGCATCACCAACCTTTAGTCCACACTGTGCCTGCACCAAGCAAAATGCCGAAATTCTTGTTGAACTCAGCTCTTGGACCTGAAACTGCGCTTGCACTTCCACCAAGGACCGATTCAATTCCAGCCAACCACCATTCAATGCCTCTGTTTCTCGGGATGGCTTCAACCGCAAGAGGTCGTCCTCCACATCCAAACCTTTTGCAATCTACCATCATGTGCTAGTCTGCACATGGAAAGGAGAATATCAACCGCTCTCGCAAAGTAAGTTCGTGGCATACAGTCCCACGGGCATCAATGTTGCAGTGATACCTTTCAAGTCCAACACAATGTTGAAGCCCCGTAATGGCCAGCACTAAGCGCACACTGGCGTCAAGCACTTCAATCGTGGCGGTTTGTTCGGATAATTGTTCGGAAACCTGGGACGAAATGCCAGCCAAGGCAGTGCTCACTCTCAATAACTGCCAACCAAGCAAGCGAGCCAGCAAATCCATATCTGAAACCTGAAGATGCCGCCCTTGTACCTGCCACAACCACATACATGAAATCCAATATTCATATGCGCAAGTTTTGTTGCTGGCAAACTGCGGGCTGCCAGCTGGACCACTCAACGCAACCTGCACTGGTGCTTGTGGTGACATGTCATGAGAACATGCATTCCTGCAAAAAACAGCTGGCATCCAAAACGTGGCAAACGTCCAAATTGGCAATAATGGTATCGCATGCAAATTGGAAAAGGAGCCATGATGCACGATCACGCCGTGTGCCGTCAACTGCGCCTTCGCGGCAGTAGACACCGACATACACCAATCGTGTCTTACAACCATGGTTCTCAAAGTAAAGCTCTGTTTATTTGTCTCCAATGCCAATTTGGTTGTATGGTCAACGGTGGTATCTTTGCTAAGATTACACAGCTGCTGTTTAACGAATTTAAAAAACATGCACACGTAATTCTGCATCCAAAGTAGCGTCAATTGGCATGCTGGCTCTTGCCAAACGGCCACGCAACAGGAAACTGCTGGCGGGGAAGCGTCACGTGGATCGCAAGATGAACCCCAAGACCCAGGGAGGGAGGAAGGGAAGGAGGGCGTGGACGCGCGAAAAGTGATCTTTGGGGGACCCTTTGCCTGACGATACATTTCGTAGCTTAGTAAGAGACTTGGATCATTACATATCCCTTTGGAGTGGAAAAAGGCCATGCGCGTTGGGCTCCACCAGCCAGAGAGGAAAACTAAGAACTTTGACGGAAAGCTGTGGAGCCAATTGATGTTTGCGCTTTGCAAATTCCCAATCCATTTCCACTTATCCAGTTTCAGTCAACATCAACCTTGGGCCTACGGCGGATTAACATTTGCGCCTCCAATGAAACAACCAGACCCCGTTTGTTATGACGCATACGTCTTCGACATTCCATGGATAGAAACACATCGGTTGTCGCCAGGTTGTGAATTGTTTACATGACAGCTAACTGGTTTTCAGATTGTCGTGTGTTTCCACAATTATTCACTGTTTGAAATTAACATCTGGAGTGTCCTTGCTGCATGAAAATCGTTTGGGTCCTCTCATTTCCTTCGGTCCTGCTCGAAAATGCTGCTTGAATAACCTTGTTCACGTGCCATCCTGCTTTTCCCTGCCATGTTGTCAGCAAAGGTCACCGCTTTCAAAGCACCCCCTTGTCTGCATTTCATTCTGAACAACATGCTGAAGAAGCTATGGGACATTTGGATCAAATTGGGTCAGGTTGCTGCTTAACATTAATTTGGGAGAAGACGGCCTGTTTTTTTTGTCGGGCCTTCTTCCTGCTGCCGGTGGGTCCGTGCTCCAACTGGCCACAACCTGGGCCACTGGCAGCTGGCTGATGAGGGCAGATTCTGCAGCCTGCGTGCGCCAGCATGCGAAACGCGTCACCATTGCCGTCATCCACCACCATCGCTGCAAGAGCCAACCGAAAATCCAGCAACCGCAAACGGAAATCATGCCTGGTTGGAGGCATAAATAAATATGAACCAAGGCCAGAACAAGGGATGAACTTCGGGCAAGGTCCCAAATAACCTGATGCCCGCGACGCATGCGTTCATGCAGCACCTACGTTACAACTCTGAAGGTGCCGGGGAGTTTAATTGGTGCAAATGCCTCTTGGAAACGTGGATGACGCTCGACAATCGTGGTTTTCAATGCAAAAACATGCAAGTTCGTATGTTGTTTGAATATTTGTTGTTTTTGGTTTCCTGGTTTTCTGGCTTGTCGGTTTCTTGGTTTTTTGGTTTCCTGGCTTCTGGGCTTCCGGCTGCTCGGCTTAATGTCGTAATAGCAATACTAGTAGTGGAAGTGGTAGTGGTAATAATAATAGTAGTACTTGTATTAGCAATAATAGTAGTAATAATAATAGTCGAGGTATCAGTAATACTAGCAATAGTAGTAATGCTTGTATTCGTAATAATAATAGTAATAGTAGTAATCGTAGCAATACTAGTCATAGTAGTCATAGTAGTAGCAGTAGTACCTGTAGCACTAGTAATGGTAGTCGTCGTAGTAGTAGGAGGAGTGGTAATAGAAGGTCTGCGTTTCGTTTGTGACGCCACATTTTCGAAAGTCGTGTCAGTGTAGATTATTACCTTGCCTTGCACCCCCTCGCCCTATTGCCATTGTCATCGTTTAAATCCTTGCATTACTTTCCCAGATCCCAACCCCCATCTTGTTTTCATGAGTCCATCCAAGCTTGCTGCAACACAAGCATCATGTCAATAGGTGGGGCGGGGCTGCGCTCTCACCAAAACCCCCGCCTTTTTCTAGTGCCATCCATGCTTCATTTGAATTTCATCATGTTATAAGAACATTCATCATGTTTCATCATGCTTCATCATGTTTCATCATGTTTCATCATGTTTCATCATTTTTCGTCAGCTGTTTTCATTTGTTTCATGGTTTTCATCATAATTGATTTGCTTCAGCATGTTGCATCATTTTTAATGATTTTTCATCGTTTTCATCATTTTCCATGATTTTTCATACTTCTTCACCCCTTTAGATTCCAGGGGGGTTGATGGTCCAGAAGCGACAGCAATAACAAAGATCGTGACATCGAGATGATTTCCCAGAATGCCTACCTCATGGGGTTGGTCAATTCAACATAAATTTGCTTTATCATCCGATTACCATGTGAATTGGTTTGCATCTGTGGTTTGGTGTTGCGTCCTTCTGTGGGGAGCTGCCATTTTTTTGGGCCGAAGCCTTGGCTGACATTTTGTCTGCTTGACCTTCCATAGGTGCTAATGCGTATTTGTCATGGACACAAACCGTTATGATTGCCAAAGCGCAAACAATGGAAATGGCTTCGCAAGCTGGCTGATCAGCGCATGTGATCTCGGACATTGCTGAAACACTGTTTCTCATTTATGGTACCCTTTGCTCATTCTTGCTGATCCAAAATGGAATAGCTGGCTGGGTTGACTTTGGTTGTATTTGCGATGCACTGCTTTGCCGATGCACGGTTTCCCGCCGCTGAAACTGCGAAGTGGGCCCGTAGTGACACGGATCCCCGGCGTTTTGTGGCTGAGTTTGCTGCCGCCGCACTGTGCAGGCATGGCATCACATGTAAAAACGAAGATGGGCGCCGTGGCAAGTACAAGCGCACGTCATTTCGTGCGCCCGAAAAATTCGTACTCCAACCGCAAGGCACGACGACTTACAACCATGTGTCGGAATGTGAAGCAAATACCATGGTGCCCTGGCACTTCATGTTATTCAGCAACCCTTAGATGCACGCAACTTTACAGAGTACGGTGTCTGAATGCAATCTTCACAAATTACAAAAGTGCAAGGAATCATCCTGCAAGGAGCTGCACTCAGGCACCATATCCAACAAGCTGCATACCGCAGCTGCCTGCAAGGCCCATGGCCACGCCGAATGAGCACCAGCTGTACGGCGAAAACAGGGCGGGCGGGTGGGTGCAAAGCAAACAGAAGGAAGCTTGCAGCACACAAGCAGCACTCACAAGAGCAACAAGCTTCAGCTACTCACAAGAGCAACAAGCTTCAGCTACAGCAAGCATGGGTAAAGGCTAGGGTTTGTGGCAAAAGCTGGCCATTAGCCCACCTACCCCAGCACGAGCCTACCAATCTTCACAAATGACACACGTGCAATGACTCATCCAACGCAACGACGCAGCCAAACACCGTCGGACGCACAAAAAACACACCCAATCTCAGCGCTGTAATAATCGGTAAGCCTGACCAAGATCACAGCGCCTGTCAAACACGTCGTTTCTATGGCCGATGCTTGGTGGCCGAACTCAGGTTCTCTGACCGGCCCATAATGAACAAATGCCGCCAATCCAAAGCTCTGCGCAGGTCCTTTTCATTTTGTTGTTCCTCGGCCTTTTCCGCCTGCACGATGGTATGTCCAGTCGGTTCCAAGGCCCCCAACGTTGTGCCGCAGGCTGTGGCCGCCTCATGAGCGGGCGGGCAGGCGGCTGGCCGGCACATGGAAGGTGTGGCGCGCGCCCGCCAGCACGTCTGCCAGGGGCGGTTCCGTGCCATCGCACTCATCCGCCATATCCAGTGGCAGTTCCAAGATAGACCATGCCAAGGCCCGCTGCGCGGCCACCGCCAACATGCCCGCCCAACGGTGGCTGGTTGCCTGCCGCGCTGCCGCCCGGAGGCGGGGCGGCGCTGCGCGCGCCTTTGAGGCAGCCATGCGGCGGAGGAAGTCCGCCAACTCGGCGACAAAACGGACACCCACCTCAAGCGCCAACATGACCAGCCTGCAGCGACGAGCCGCCAAAAGCTCTGGGTAAGTGGTTTGGCGCTTCCGCCGCCCGGCGTCCGCTGCGGCCTTGCCAGGGACACGGTCAGCGCCCGCGCGCGCGGACCCCCTTGAGACAGGGCTGACGAAGGTCGTGTCGACTGCCACTTGCGCACCCTGCCACCTTTGAAAGGCTTTGCCAAAGGGCTGGGTTGCTGCGGGCCCCCGTCACAGCTTGTCAGCCCATTCGTTTCGCATTCCCGCCACATGGGAAACACGAAGATCGATCTTCTCCCGCATGCAATAGGCAGCTGCAGACTGAAGAACAGCGGCCACGGGCTCTTTCATGGCAAGGCCTTCGGAGGCAGCTCCGACCACGCCAAAGTTGTCACAGAACAACGCCTGCAAGCTCGGCTTCTGCGCCCCCTTCTCGCCAGGGGCGAAGCAATGTGGAGGGTCTGCACGCCGGACACGGAAAGAAAACCACCTGATCTGCGCAACGTCTAGCTGGCATCCACTTGGCAGCCACCAGCCACCCAGACCAGCTTCAGATTCATTTGCATGCGAATATGCCGCTGCCAGCGCCCCTAGCTGTTCACGTTCTACCAAATGCACAGACACCCTTGCTTCAATGAGATGGAGGAGGAAGCCCGCAACACGGTGCTCGTCTGCGCACGGTTTCACTGCTGCACCTTCCCAGTCACCGAACTTGATCCACACGTGGCCTTGCTTCCAACGCATCGTATTTGGCCAAACAACTGGGCACGCAGATTTGCCGCTGCATTCCAAGAGTTTCCAGTCTGTCAGTCAGTCAGTCAGTCAGTCAGTCAGTCAGTCAGTCAGTCAGTCAGTCAGTCATATGCCAGGCGGCGCGTGGACACGTATGGCGCGGCACACCGTTTGCCGCCAAACGAGGGGGTTTTGTACAAGTCTGGCTAGTTCACGGTGACCGTCCAAAACTTCAAAAACTTTATTCCGAATTTCTGTGACCCATTCCCGTCTCAGTCGGCCCACCCTTCTAACGAACCTGCTGGTTGCCGGCTGCAGTGATCCAGGGATAAAAGCCGTTTGGTGCATTACATGGTCGAATGGACATCGTAAAGCTTTGCCAAAAAGGAGTTGTCGTTGCAAGAGCATGTCAGTGGCAGTATGACAGCGGGCGCGTCGAAGAACTTCAGCGTTNNGAAGAATACGCCGTAAGCATCGATTCTGGAAACCATCTAGACGGCGACGTTCAGCTGCAGACATACACAAACAGCTCAAACTGTACATCAGCTTGGATTCGATGAGAGCTTTGTAAATCTGGATTTTTCGGACTGTTGGGAGTGCAGGGTGCTTCTATACTTTTTGCAATTGAAGAAAATCTGCTTTTGCCTTCCCAACGCGACGACCAAGCTCATGCCCGGGTAGGCCATCATGACTGAGGACTGAGCCGAGGTAGTCTATCCCAGGTTTCGCTTCAATCCGCTCACCCGTTGGGGTCAAAATTGATGCCCGACATTGAACCTCAAGGAGTTGAAATTTATCCCAGTGCAGCTCCATCCCGTACAAACCTGCCAGCATCCGCAACTTTGGAAAGGAACTCCTGCAAATGATGGTCTGAAGATGCGAGCAGTAACGCATCGCCGTGGCACTTATTATGATGTGAACATTAAGAAAATGCGATGGATAAGGCTTTCCAAAAACTCCCACAACCACACGCCATTCTCAGAGCCACGCACTAGGACAATCTGCCGTTCTGCAAAAGCAGAAGAGAAAGCCTCCAACGTCTTGCTAACCAATGACTACCATGCACACAACCTCCTATGAAGGCTTCCTCTCAAAGCCGAACCTCGAAATCAGCATCACGGAGTTGCGGCACGACGCTGCTGCCCACACCTAGCATCATGCAGAAATCAAATGAACCTGCAGCCGGCTTCCAGAGTCTTCCGCAGCTTAGCTACGAGCTGACTCTGGACATAAGCAATTGTGCAGATGTACGTGTGGGTCACCAACCCTGCATGCCACAAGTTGCAATGAAGTATGACCATCCAGAATGCTCTGGCCAAAACCCTAGCAACAATGTGGTCTTCTGCGATGGTCTTGCGTTGCGCGAGGTGCTGCTTTAATGGTGTCCCTCAGCATTGGAGATGGCTGCACAGTTTAGCAGCAGCCTTCATTGCTTTGGCTCCATGCCTTCTTTTGCACAGTGACATGGCAGTTGCAAACTTCGCTTGCATTTCTCCCCACCGCCAAATCCGACAACTATGTACATTGGAGAACGCAACACAGGATCCACAATGGAAATACAACCTGTCAAGAACATTCATATTACGCTGCGAGGCAGGGAGGCTCTCCATGAACAAGTTCGCTCAAGTTGGAGCATGCAGGAGTGAAAATCACAGGCCAGCACTTTTTGTTCACAAATGTGCAGGGCAAGGGAGCAACATTTGACACGCAAGTGAGCATGAGCAGAGTGCAGCTTCTGCAGCCAGGGCTACGTAGAACAAGCATCAGATTGCTCTTGGCTGGCCGGGCTCGTCTAAACAAGCTGCGCCCCGGTCCAGCAAAGCCTCTCCTTCGAAACTGTTTCTCTCCATGCTAAGAAAATAGTTGCACAGGCAGCACATGGAGTCTTCCTGGACCAGTCATTAGACGGAAAGCGTATGTAAATCGAGAATGAGCGGCACTTGCACTCATTGAGCAGCATTTGCAAGCTCTGCTCACTGCATCAGACTCGGGAAAGCATGTTGTGGTCGAAGGCTTAGGCGGAAGGGTTGCGGAATTTCTCTCCGGCGTACACTGCCTGGCATAGCAGCGCGAGCCCCATGTAGAGTAGGCACGAAGGCAAGCAATGAAGGATGATCTGGTCCAGCCTTGGGGCCAAGTTCCTCTTCAATCCGCAACAGCCTGAGCCAAGACACTTGTTTTTGGACTGCAGGCATAGTGGAATTCCGCTGGGCAGGGTGCTGGTTGTATTTTGCCAAACGCTCGCTTCGGCACGGAGCGCCCGTTTTGATTTGGCCTGCGAAGACAGACCATGAGGACAACTCTTCAGAGTTTTCTTGAAACATTCCCCAGCCTGTGCGCAGTCCCACAACCAGGTCAGCAATGAAGGAGTCCTGTATGGAAACAATCTAAAATCGCCACAGGCCTTCTCACGTAGGTACTGGTTCAAATGGGCAAGGTGCCTCGGTCTCGCCAGAACGGTGGGAGACCATTACACCCCAGCCGTTATACATGGACCTTGGCTTCACAAGCGAAAGACGAATTGTGGGCCCAAGTCCGCCTGCAGCACTCCAAGGACCGTGCATGTTAGCAGCATCGATGGCTTCAGAGATTGATCCAATCTGGTTCACCTGCCAAGGATGCTCTCATGCTGCTCGTTAGAGTTCGGCAGAGCAGCACCTTTAGCAGCAAGGCATTGCAAGCCTTGCAGCCAATAATGATGCAAGTGTCAGATGAAAGGAAACACTCTCCAAGCGGGCTAAGGCAAGGTCTCCAACGTCCAAAGCCTTTGCGATGCGCTTAGTGTTGGTGACCAACCTCGTCTGGCAGTCTGGCAGGCTCATTCACAAAGCTGACAAGGATGAAACACTGCTGTGGCTCAGGCAGGTCGTCACCAACAATCTGCACATCCTATGGGCAGTCAGCTTGCTGTTAATTACTAACTTATCACAGCACAGCGGCAAATCCGCAGTTGAGCCTTCCCACATTTTGTGCAGAACTCCGCATAGGCAGGCCAGTCATCCTGGTCAAACGGATCCTGGCACTTGCATCTGGAAGAAAAACGCAGCCATCGCACAGCATAAGGAAGCGCATTTCCTCGATGGAGACGAATGGATACTTTGCAAACCACTCCTGGGAAGACGATAGACAGCTATGAGGCTGTCCACCAGGTGAGCAAAATGTCCTGGTAATATGTTGCCATCTCGCCTTTGCCAAAAATGCAGCACACTAACTCAAGCAAATCAACCCGCACGCCCAGCATCTTCAGAGAACTATTGCAGTCGCGCTACTTCCAGTCTTCCAGTCAACCGACTTGCTGTCAGGGTTCTTGAAATCCAAGTCGTACTTGCCATCCTCACAACTTCACTCTTTCACAGCTGCAACACAATCAGCATGCCAGCAAGCCAACTGAGCATTTTCCTGAACCCATCTGAGCCGCAGCGATGCCGCTCAAGCATTTGCGAATTCCACAGCCACTTGCCGTTGAACGGAGGCTGTTGATCTCAATGCATGTACCAGGACACAAAACCAGGTTAGAAAGTGTCACGAAGGAGCCGTGCCAAAAGCAATGCACTGTACATCAGGGTATGAATTCCAAGGGCGCTTTGACAACATCCGCAGCACTGGCGCTCATGCCACCGGCACAGTCTTGGCACCCTTCGGGAAACTGCCATGCCGGGCTTGACACCCATTCACAGTAAGATTCACAAGTGGCCGAGAACTTTGGCATCTCGCCTGTGTACCCGGCACAGCTAGAAACATACTGAAGCGCCGCGGTCGGCACCCAACGACACCACTCTGGGAGAGAGTTCTTGGAATTGCTCGGTCTGGCCACTTCAGCACTTTGCAGCTGGCCAGTGGACATCCTGGCAACCCCTCCGCCACAGCCACTGCAGCCCTCAGGGTAATGCCAGGCCAACACCGGCACCCAGCGACACCAGCCTGCACAGCCTTCCTTTCCTGCAACATCAACTTGAGCATCGCCCAGGTAATCCCTGCATCCATCAACCGACTTTTGAAGTGGAACTGGCACCCAAGCGCACCATGTTTCCCAGGATTGCACTGCAGGCAAGGCTTGCAGCATCAGCGCGAGGAAAAGCTTCCCCATTCCATAAAGCAGCATCACTGCCTTGGCCGTGTGTCTCCCCTACCCTCCCGTCGTAGCCTGAAGCAACTGCGAGGTCAATTGCAAGCGTAAGCTCAACAATCAAGCATGGGTCTTGAGTTTGACTATGCTTAATGAGGATTGCCCGCACCCATTCGATCCTTCTAGATTTTCAATACAAGATGAATAAGCTAACCCATCGAGCGATGCATGCACAACATTTTGCAGCATGCAGCCTTGTAGAACTCGGATGCCGCCACATCAGTTCCAATTTTGACCTACTTACCCCAGAACCCACAATCAACTTGATGAGAAATCTCGTTGCCTTGCCTTGTCCTTATGACCCGATTTCTCAATGGCGTCCATGAGGACATCCAGTGCCTCTTCTCAAGCAGTGCAATTATGGCATTTGCCTCAGACAACCGAAAAGCTCCGACATGCTCTGACCTCGTTGTTGTCCTGAACTGATGGGGCGAAGCCGCCCTTCGGCAAGAGGAAAACTGCAACGATCACCAAATCCCAGCTCAGCAAACCAACCTCGTCTCCAACGTTGCAGGCATCCTGTCGATTCTTGGCGGATACGACCGTATGCTGCGATTGCAGGGATCAGGAGCGCGCCTGTCCATACTTCTTCTTGATGCAACCCTTCAATGAGTGGTAGACCTGAGTGATCCATGCCAGTGACACGGACTGACAGCAGTTCGTTGCAGTCACGCTGGCCTCGCAGCCTATCTGGAGAGCCTCTCTGAAGCTCTTGGCTCCCACAGGAAGAATCATGAACTCCTGCAAGCTGACCATGGCACACATCGTGGGAATGCATCACGCATTGCCTGGCAGGCAAGTCGGTTGCCGGCATGGCTTCCACCATTGATGACATTGAATGATGGAACTGGCATGACCTCGGAAAAACTAGCTTGTCGGATGGGACTTTAGACGCAGCTTCCAGTACCACTCAGCAGATTTCCTCTGCAAACTGCACACTGTTTTTTCCACAATAGTCTTAGATCAGTGTCAACACTGGGTCAGCGAGTCAGCAAATGGAAATGGAACCTATAAAGACCTGGATGACAGCTTGCAGGAGTTGCTGCTCAGTCTTCTCTAATCAGAAACACATACTTAAACGCAAACTTTCCGAAAGCGGTTTTGCTGTTGTCCAGAGCTCTGAGGATCATTCTTGAGTTCCTGTTTCAAAAGCCATTGCCTTGCCAACATTCTGGCCAAGTCAAGACTGATCATCATTACTACACAGAGCATCTGTTTCTTGCACCCTGATTCACTTGACGAACCTATACAGCATGGAAATCACAAGCTGAGCATGCGACATAGCTACTGGTAGGTCTCCCCGACAAGCACGACAGGTACTGGTAAAGGGGCCTGGGGCCAGTGTCTGGAACGAGAAAGCTGTTGCTGTGCACAAACAAATAAAACTGAAGCTTGGTCACATTTCCATCGAGGCTGCACCCGCACGGCAAACGGCCATGGACACCGCCAAGATGGCGTTAGCACCGAGGTTGGACTGCCCAGCAAGACTTTCACATCTACCAGGAGGACTGTTTCCCGAAGAGGGCCAACGCAATAATGGCCTTGCTCCATCCCCAGTCATTCTGGGTGCCGTCAAGGACCTCGACCTCATTGCCGTTGCTTACACGGATGTCCAATTGTTGCCTCTCACATCAGCTTGCTGCCGCAATTGAGCCCGCATCTCGGGGTCAGACCATGACACGGTCAATTTCTTTCTGCTTGGTGACGTCCATACCGACAAGCTTGGGCGCAATTTTCTCGTTGACGTTGGACACTGCCTTTCAAGGGTACAGCTCTTAAGAGAGAAATAAGAAAAGCTCCGGGCCTTGAGGACGCCCTTCCCCAGCAGCCGCTGCTTGTCGCCATCGCGGAGCTCTAAGGCCTCCCGTTTGCCGGTGTCTGACACATCCTGAAGCACTACACTACACGGCCAGAAACCTCGTAGATGCCGGTGGAGGCTCCACTTGGAACAGCTGCTCGGAACAGATGGTCCTGAATGCTGTCCATCCCTTGCAGATGTCCTGCACAAAAGCGTGCTGCAGCTGGGGCAGTGGCGTTTGTCATGAGGTCAACCTGACGAGCAAGCTTGCCAGCAGAGCGCAGTGCAGCTGGGCATACGCAATGCGGGTGAAACCCAATTTTTGCCACATAGGAAAATGTACAGCCCTGGAACAACTGGGAACGCATATGTAATTCGGCAGGTCTCGAGTACATTGTGTGTCTCAGGATGGCCTCCACGGTGGGATTGCCTCGCGAGTCAAAGATCTCTCGTGCCTGCGCCATGTCCAAGCAAATCAACTGCAGGCCCGCTTTACAGGTCATGAATTCATTCAGGCCTTAATGCTCTGGATGACGGCTGGTGGTGGTATGATGCCATCCACCTATGAAGCAAGATTCGGCTGTAGAAGTCGTAGCGAAAAAGATGGGCAATGCAGCGCAGGCATGTAGTATTGGGGTCTAGCCGCAGTATCATTTCAGAGCAAGTTCCATGAGAAGGGGGGTCACAACTTTTGGCTAATCGGATTTTTCCCAGAAGTCGTACACCCGTTTCACATTTCTGGGGCTTTGGATTTCCAACAGGTAACACTCCATTTGAACAGCTGGGTTTTGCTCCACGTTACTGGGACCCCAAAACGGCCTCCTGAGATCGGACGTGATCCGTAATCCCGGCGTGCGAATGCATTTCAAGGCGGGCACCGGGGCAACACGCGGTGAATCACAGCAACTCAGGGCATCATGCCCGTCAGACCCGCGAGCATGTGTCTGCGCGCTGGGGGCATCGGGCTTGTAGTCATTTCTTGCTATTCTTGCAGCAACCCAAAAAGTGGGATGTAGGAAAGGAGTCCCTTGACGCTGACAGGCTGTAATTTAGCCGCCGCTCAGGTGTCCAAAGCATGGCTTTCTATGAAACAACCGAGACCATTTCATAGAGACCCGCACGCCCACCATTTCATGGAGAAATGGTTCACAGCTATAACATGGTTTCGGAAAGTTGCTTTCAAAGCTTCCCAGCGGGAGTTTTGCAGGCGATACAACAGATCAGATCGTGTACGGATCATCGCCTAGCCACCAGGAAGACGTTAAGGGCATCCAGAAGACCTTTGTCCTGCCTCAGATTCCGAGCTGGTCTAGCCGTAAGCAAAAGTTGCAGTGAGGGCTTTGGGTCAAAGAGCGGCGTTCTGCACCCAGCACCGCAGCAGACGCTGCCCGAGAGTTCCCTCCCAATCACTTGGACGTGGCAGCTCTACCGTGCCTTTGGCATCTGAGCAAGAGTGGTGACTTGATCCTTCCTTTTCATGCATGGGTGGACATGCATGAGCAACTTGGGAGATACCGTGACTCTTGCATGCAGACTGCTGTTCTGGGGAATTCAGCCAAGCATGCCTGCTGACCGACTCGAACATCCCTGAACAACAACTACCCATTGACTAAGGCATTGTATTGCAACCTCTCAGAGCCAACTTTCAGACGCAAGATCCGATCAGTTGGCCCTGCCTGAGCCATGTGACATGCCAGATCAACCAAGCGGTTGGAATAGCCCCACTCATTGTCCTCAGTCATCCAGACACATCAAACACCCTACGGACTTCACAACATTAGGTTGGCCCCGGACGTACCATGACACGAGCTTCACGAACTTGTCATTGAGAGCGATGCAAGCACTCTTGTCCTGATAGGCGCTCGTCGCAATGTGGACTTGACATGTGCGGTACCATGTCCTGGATAGAAGGGGGCTGCATGTCATGTAAGGCCGCTGCAAAAATTGAGGACATTGGGCAAGTGACGAAGTCCGTGGAGACAACCTGACAAGTTATGGTATCACATTGCCATCCAGAAGTTGCGATTACTACAAGTAGCCTGACACGACACTTCCCATTCCCAACTGCCAGGATCATGTCCAATTCACGCGATATCCTGATAGGAATGCGGAGCCGTCCGGATGTCAGAACAAAATTATTCACATCGGGTGAAACGTGTTTCAGAGCTTTGGGCAAATTAAGATTTGCAATGCTTGAAACAGTTGACTTCCCAGTATGCACCTGAACAAGCCCCGCTGTGAGAAAGACTGGGGCTGTTGCTGCTTAAAGCCAGGCTGACTAGATGCTGTCGAAAGATGGATGACCTAAAGACGAACAGGCCTACAAGCCCAGTATTACTAGCCGCGAAAAAAGTTCTGCCATCTGCTGCTTATGCGCCCAAGACTTCTTGAAAATCTTCACGCCATACTGAGACAAGAAGTATGAACATATCAGACAGCCTGACATGCAACTCTGCGCACTACACGGCAATCCCAGAATATTGCTGGCAACCTTGCCACACAAGTAAATACAAGACCGATATCTCAATGACTCTAGCCACACAAGCGAAGCACAATGGATCATGCGCCTCTTGATCTGTGAAGCCAAGAATGCCCTTCATGGGACCTTTGCCCCAGCTCAAGATGTCAGCTAAGTCTGCACAACATGTAGCTTTTGGAGTCTCGCATGACAACTGCAAAAGCTAGAAGAGCCTTCAACAGCTTTGTTGATGGCAGCTGTAATCTCATCCATGCTGGCTGGCCTTGGAAACTGTCACTGCAAGTTCATGCATCTAAGGGCAAAGACCACTGAGGTTCAGGCTTATCCAGCCGGCAAGTAAGGTCCACGACAGAGACGTCAGGAGTTGGCACACGAAAGGCCATGCCGGTCAATTTGCCTCATTGCAAGCCTGCCCCTAGCAAGTTGCCACAATGTGCACATGTCGCCTGAATCCTCATACAAAGCTTTACGGCACCTCTGTGCAAAATCGGTGGCTTACTGAGTCCACGACCATTCAGCGCAGGAATAACTTTACCAACCGCCTCAACATTTGATCCAAAGAACGGGGAACGCAAGTAGCACACTCTCCAGACTCCAAAGGTCTGTCCGTCCTTGGCTGCCCCCGTAGAGGATGGAATGATGTTCTCAGAGGCGCATCGTCCGCCACGCCAGTCCTGCAATCAGATATGGCACAGATATGGAAGTCAGCAGTTGGGCGTCACTTCAGGGACATGAGCAAGCTAATGGGTCTAATAGGTCCTTTCCACCACGAGAGGGTCCATCCACTGTCAGCTGGGTTGCAGTCATGGCATGAACGGTGGTCATCAATCCCTGCCAGTCGTGTCTAGAGTCTTGAAAGTCAAGGCATACAAATCGCTGCTAGAAAATAGCTGTTGCTCTGGAACAGCTCATGCATATCGCCCACTCTTTCACCGAGAAAAACATGTCGAACCCGTCATGCAAAAGCTGGCAACGTCCACCTCTGCAATACCAAAGTTGTCGTTGATGACCTGCAGAAAACGCTGAGCTTCAACATCAGAGTGACTTCAGCCCTATGACAACAAGAAGTGCATGCTGGCCTTCGCCAAGGGCGCCAAACAGTTCGTAGTGCAGGAAGCATTTGAAACAACTTGCAGATCCTGGCCGACGTCCCGCTTATACTTTGGCTGAATGCTGCTTGAATGCCAAACCCTTGCTATTTGCGTGCCTTTGTGTACTTGTCGTGGTTCACACCCATCACAAACATTGGCGTGCTGTCCTGCATAACTCCACACGCAAAAATACAAATCCGCATGCTGAAATTAGTCAGTCATGTCCTTTGGAGGGGCTGATATGATGACCTTTTTGCACCCCCCCTGGAGGTGCTTGGACGCTTTGTCCTGGCGCAAGGCTGAGGCTAGAACTCAAGAACAACCAGTATGACAGCAAAACAAAGAAACCAACCATGATGCCTTGTCACAGAATACGCCAGTGGATTCACAAACGTAATCCGCACCAACAGCACCCCAGGGGATCGAAGCAGGATCTTTCTCGTGGAAAACTCGTACCGGAAGTCCGTTGACAACCAAGTACTCTTCGCCATTTTCCTGCCACAACGAATAAGCACGAAGCCTTACAGTAGCTTCTACTTGAACTTGAACGTCCACAATGCGAAGGCTTCGCATCTTGGCTCAGCATGTACATGCACTGCTTTGCCGAGCCTTTTTTGTGGAGACACATCCGTTGAACCGCTTGTGCACTGAGTCATACTTGAGCAAATACTTCATGTAGTCAAGATCCATGAATGGGTCGTTGACCGCAACCATTGTTACCTCAAAACGATCATAAACATGGTCTAATCTTGCCCACATTGATTTTCGAAAGCCAGACTATCAAACACTGATTGCCGACATGATGCGCTTTGATTTTCCATGGCAGCTCGAAAGACCAAGCGCCCAATGCGTCCGAAACCATTGATGCCCATCTGCGTCATGACCTCGGCTGGACTCATCAATAAACGCACTGAAATGAAGTGTGAAGCGCGGGGCAGCACGTCTTAAAACTTTTACTTGCCCCTGGTTCACAATGCCGACAAGCATCTAATTCCAGTTCGCCCTCTCGCCAGAAATTCGTGTGAAGTTCGCTAATGCCAATGCAACCTCCTGTGATAACAAAACGGCGCGGACACACGCCTCAACATTCAACATGATCGTGTGCGCACCGAATCAACGGAAACGCAGGCAAAACATGATGAATTTCACCAGCAAAACTCAGATCGGGTGGAATACCTTGCACAACTGCAAATGATGGGTAATTACGTCTGGTGTACCACGTCAAAGCGTGTCTTCCGCAATTTAAGACGAGCAAGACCATTATGATGTTTCAACTCACCAAGCCAAAACAAAAAAATGAACCTTAAACGCAGGACGTCAAAGCACCAGGAATCTGACATGTTCGCAAGCAACTTGTTGGTTGGTTTCTGCTGTGGATCGTGCCTGCAGGAAACAAATCCATGCTCCACATCCTCCATACGCTAAGTCGACGAACCCCCGCCTAAAAGCGATTGGAAGCCCATAACTAATCCACAGCAAACAGCAAAATGGTTTGATGTCATACCAAACGGATCTTGTGTGATTTTGTGCGGTTTTCAAGAAAACCCCCGCACACAGAACTGGTTGATTTGAAGAATGCATTGTGCCATCCAGTACAGCAACCTCAGCTGCCACATGTAGATAACGTATGGCGAACAACAACACATCACACAAAAATTTTGGTAGTTAGGCCGATGACGCCCAAACTGATAAGTCCGACAAGAACTGCTGACAAAGCCAAGGGTGGAGAAGGTAGGAAAAATTTTCCACGGATCGAATGACATGTAGTCCAATGAAGAAGACAAATTTGCAGAGAACTCGAGTTAGGAGCGCATGGGATGCTCCAGCTGAATGCAGCCAAAACATCAATATCACCATGATTGTGTTGGGCATGGATTCGTGAAAAAAATGGCTGGTCGTATTTGTCGCATGGACCATGTGCTTGATGCTAACATGTTTTAATGGCGGATATGTACCTATGTTGGGCACATGCATCAGCAGGAGAAGTGGTCAGTGTCTTACAGGCACGATTCTGCATTGTTGAGCAAGGCCGTTGGATAACTGCAATCATTACATCAGATTTTTTTGCTAACGCCGGGCGCGCAATCTATGCGGTGCGCGCATTGGCGCCTGCTCTGAGCTGGCTAGGTCTCTATAAATTGAGGAATATGGGCAGTGTGGTCCTACCTCAACTCGTGCTAGGTTGGTCCAGTTATTTCTGAAGAAACGATGCGTTGTGGTCTCTACCCAATACGATTTCTTCCGACCCCTCTTACGTCCCGTTACTCTAATTCGATCTTTGAAGGCTGACGCGAACACTACATTGTGCAATGGCTTATCTAGGTCTGCGAAAAATACCTCTGTCAACATTTTGTATTGCATCCTGTGGAACCTTTCTTATGGCTGTTTAGAGTAGTTGGCCGTTCTCCATACTACGTGATTGCTGACTCGGGAGTAGTAGGAGGCCTTGATCCCAACTATTCTCCTTAGGAATCTTAAGAAGAAGGCATTTATTCTATCCAAGTTTTTGTCCGTAAGAGTGAGAGCATCCAACCCGTATGTGAGCACTGGAACAAATGTCGCCTGGAAGATCCTAAATTTGGTGCGACGAGTTAGCTGGCTGTTCCAAACCAATCTTAGCTTCTTATAGGCTGCCTCCGCTAAAGCTGCCCTATGTTTGAGTGCTACTGAGAAAGGGTCCTTCCAGGAGATATGAGACCCCAGATATTTTACCTGCGTTGTGGTCGGTGCTTCTTGCCCGTTAATGGAATAAAGTTTGGGAGTGGTATATCTGGCATCCGTTAACAATTCTGTTTTGGATCTGTTGAGCTTCATACCATATAAGTCCGCTTCGAATTCCAGGGCGTGCAGAATGCTTTGGAGCTGCGCTGTGGTCAGTGCCATCAACAGCGTGTCATCAGCGTACTCTATGTCATGTGTGGGTCTGGCTACCGACCAGGTATTTGTCGGGGTTCCTTGTGCCAAAAGCGCTACGTCCGCATCTTCTAGTATGACTGTTAAAACTATGATGGATAAGTAAGGGCTGAGGAGACACCCCTGCCTAATACCCGATCCAACCTGCCCCCTCGCGTCTTCACCTAATGGGTTGGTTGTGTAGAGCGTGGCACCTTTATAGAACGAGATTGTCCAAGCCTTTCTAGAGCGATGAGCATGGCGATATGGTCGAGTGAATCGAAGGCTTGTTTCCAGTCTAAGAAAAGAAGTTTAAGCGGGTTGTTAGTCATGTCTGACCACTCCATGGCTCTTCTAAGGATAAAGAGGGGATGTCTAGTGCCGCGTTGTGGTCTGAAGCCATATTGTGTACATCTAAGATGACTATCACGTTGATCTGCCAATCTCATTTGTAGCATAGCCGCGAACAATTTGTAAATGGCGTTGAGGAGCGAGATAGGCCTATAATTTGAGGGGTCAGTATCAGCTCCTTTGCCCTTGTAGATTGAGACTACAACCGCTTCTTTCCATGAGTCAGGAGCTTCACCGTGCTCCCATATTTGGTTATAGTAACCTAGCAACAGCGTTTTGGTCTGAGGGTCCATCAACAAAAGAAGTTTGTTAGAAACTTTGTCTGGCCCTGGGGCTTCATTTTTCTTGAGCTTACCTAAGGCTCCTTCCAACTCTTCCAAGCTGAAGCTGAAACTATCTTCGTCCTGGCGTTGTGGTCTCAGAGGGGATTCTGGGGTAGATGTTTGGGCGCCCACTGCTTAGTTTCCAAATGTTTTTTAAAATGCCTCGTGCGTTTTGCTCCAAGGTATTGGTTTTTCATCCACCACTACGTACCGTTTTCCACATCGAGTGCGCTTCGCCCGAGGGGTCGTTCATGAGCTGGTCGTGTACCCACTTTTTTATCCTTTCTCGCGAGTCGCTTGGCCTTATTTCTCTTGGTTTTTGCCTGCGGCTCTCCCTCCGCTTCCGCTTTTCTCGCCGCTGTTAGCGCTTCCAGTGTGTCGTCGGGTATCCACGGCCTTGCCCTGATTGTTTTGGCTCTGTGAAATGTTTGTTTTGCGGCTTCGCGCATAGCATCGGTCCACTTGTGCGGGGCTCGCGTCGAAGTCTCGTTATTTTGCGTCATCTCCGGTACTACTGCGTCCGTTCCACGCTTCTGTTGCGCTGCTTTACCTTGTTCGGCGAACTTATCGGCTCTTTCATTTCCCTCTGTGCCTGCGCGCCCCTTTACCCAGCGGTGCACTAGCTACTCCCTACACCCACCACCATCCCACTAGCACCACCACTAGTGGAGGTTAACGGTGAAGTCCTTAAGACCCTAGCGGACAGGACCGTTCCTTTTTGCACGGATGGCCGATCCCTGTATCGCCCCAGGAGATATCTCCCACACT